>JAOPJW010003715.1:32466306-32477845 GCA_027122535.1 Octopus maya | reverse complement strand
AAATTAACAGCTACCTCATCAAAATCTAATAGCTACAAGATAATGCATGATTAGTTCAAAACAATGTGGATAAAAAATCATCAACTTTGGCAGAATAACGTGAACACTAAAGGGTTAAAGTCATAATCTGAGAACAAATTCTGCTAAGATCAACTTCTATCTTTCCTGGGTCAATAAAACAAGGACCAGTTGAGCCCCAGGATTAATGTAATTGACTTTCCTCTTGCCCCAAAATTGTTGACCTTGCGCCAAAATTTGGAAATAATAAATATATACTGAAGAATTTATTTCTTAGATATTACCAACTCAAGAATTACTACTTTCAGCCAGTTGGCTAGAGCTGAATGGCTGGAACTAGTAAAAGGATATGCTTTACCCTTTTCACACTCACTCAGTCAACAGGTATTTTAATGTAATAATACATTTTACACCTGCTCATTAATATTAAGTTCTAGAGCAACATAGCACTTATGTCAGCAAGACTGTCAGACACCTAAATTTGGCAGTTTGGCAGTAGATAGATATTTGGTTCTAGTCAACTTGGCACAATTTCAATGATACACTCTCTGCAGGGTTTGTTCTTTAATTATCTCAAATGCTCAAACATAATGAACAGACCATAGAACAGCTTTCACAAACCACCAGTGGCCAATATATCTCACTTGAAATAGTCACAGACAATAGTGTTGTTATTTAGGACAATGAACAGCAGCAGTGTGTCTGTAGTAACTGTACTGTGGTATGGAATCACACCAACAACACTTGTAACAACTAATTAGTAAATATAGAATGTACGTTTTCAACCACTCTACTGTGGTACACTCATGTAGCATGGCTAGTCCACAGGGGTACCATGACTGATCTGCAGAGGTACCAGGACTGATCTGCAGAGGTACCACGACTGATCTGCAGGGGTACCACGACTGATCTGCAGAGGTACCAGGACTGATCTGCAGAGGTACCAGGACTGATCTGCAGAGGTACGACGACTGATCTGCAGTGGTACGACGACTGATCTGCAGGGGTACGACGACTGATCTGCAGGGGTACGACGACTGATCTGCAGGGGTACCACGACTGATCTGCAGTGGTACCACGACTGATCTGCAGGGGTACCATGATTAATCTGCAGGCATACCATGATTGATCAGCAGGGGTATCACGATTGATCTGCAACTCAAATAAGGAAGGAAAAAGCGAGAATAAAAATAAGTGCTTTTTAATGCACCACATGTCATCATTGCTTAATGTCTGCTTTACATGCTGGCGTGAGTGGGACATCAGGGTATGTATATTCCTTTATGGTAAAAAAGTACAATATATGCACATGCAACTCTATGGTAATAACAATTTAAATACACAGTATTGTATAACTTGAGAAAAATCTGAAACAAAGTGCAAGATGTAGATATTGTAAAGTATTTCCACTCACAAGATAAAACTAATTCACCTCATTAACAACAATTCAGCTCAGATATTTAAATGGATGTTTAATTGAAAATATTTGAGTTAAATATATCGTCAAGCTTACCTCTTCTTCGCGAATGAGTTGTTAAACCCATAGACTTTAAGTAACGCATTTTGCTTGGTGATTTGTCGAGTGCCAAAGGTGGGTTGGTTGTGATGATACACAGCTGCTGCTTCCTTTCTATTTCCATGGCAACAGTTAACTCTTCATCCTCTTCGCTATCACTACAATATGTTCCGTTCAGACGTGATTCTCTCATCTTTGCTTCTTCCAAGTCTAATTTACTGACTAAGTTCTGGTCAGGGAAAATATGGAAAGAAGCATCGACTACTGAATTAATGTGTACTGATAGAGATCGATCGTAGAAGCCACCGCTCCGAAAATAACTGCTGTAGTGGTTGGGGAGTTCAGGAGGATGGGCTTTATTTACTACCTGAGAACAGATACTCGAGTTGATGTCAAACTGAAACTCCTCTTGTGTGTTTCGCTGCCTGGAGGGGCCCTCACTAGGGGGTTCATGTTTGGTGAGGGATGACTGTTCATTAGACCTATTGTTGCTACTACTTCGACCACTGTTGCTATCGTATGAATTAATCTTTTCTGCTTTGTGAGAGTCAGCATAGGGGTGGCTGGGATATCGGTAAGGATGAAGGACATCGTATGGCCGAAATAGACCACTTTCAGAGTTTTTATCTGTTTCACTGTTTGACCCAGAGCGGACAGGTGCAACAAGCGGGGGTGGTTTGACTGAACGCCGGTCGTCTTGTGTATCGTGATGTTTGTCTGAGGACTTCTGATTGTTTGAATGGCTTGAAGAGTTGCTATTACTTACATTAGAAGATTGTTCCTTAGAAAGACGGGGAATGGTGAAATCATTCTGCAAAAGAAAGACATGAATATTCAGTTGTCAGTCTATAGCAACACATTAGTTAATAGAGGTGAAATAACAAATTTCAATTATTGTTGAGCAAACTACTGATCTAAGGCTATCCACCTTGTGACCATCCTGCCTTGTTTTCAGGAATAGCATATCATCATTATTATTATTATTAACATCATTTAACATCCACTTTCCCAAGCATGCAAATATTGGATAAAATTTGTTGAGGCAAATTTTTTACAGCTGGATGCCTTTCCTGTTGCCAACCTTTACTTTGTTTCCAAGTAAAGGAATATTCCTTATGGCCAGATATGTTTTTATGGCAGATTGGAAATGAAGGATACAGCTTGCTTGATGGTGATAATTGCTTACAACTATCACATGAAGGGAAGGCAAAGAGATAGTAACACACACATACATGATGAGCTTCTTTCAGGTTCTGTCTACCAAATCTACTCACAAGGCTTCAGTTAGCCCAGGGTTATAGTAGAAAACACTTGTACAATCTTTTATGCAGTGGGACTGAACCCAAGACCTTGTGGGTGGCAAACAAACTTCTTACCACAGAGCCATACCTGTGCCTGCCTAGTTCTATATTATTCAATGTGTTCTCTGTACGAAATGATTTTAGGGACATTTGATAGCTATTTCTAGTGAACAACATCAAAACTGTTCAGTCAATTCATATAGAGAGATAATATAACAAATTAACAAAAACACGGCAGGAATCTTTGGTTTACCTTAGTCAAATATGAATGGTGTTTACGACGGTCTTCAAGGTGCATTGCTGGACTAGTGCTATGTCGGCTGGTGGGATGAACTTCCTGTTCCTGTTTTAGTTGGTGGCTGGCCACAGACATCAAGTTGCTGCTGCTACTACTACAATGATCTCCGGATTCATAGGGAGTGCGTCTCCCTCGTTGTGAATGGTGTCCCTGCTCGGGAAGTCCATTGGAGGAGTTTTGGGATGGAGCTAATCGCTCCACATACAATAAATCTCTGGGGGTACCCTGAGTGATTGAACCTGAGAACAAGAAAAAAATTGTTACCATTAAGTTAGCAGTAGAAACAGAGAAAAATATTGATACCAAACTCAGAATAGAGGGAATAGTGTTACTAATAAGGAATGCCAGTCTTTGAGATTCACTTCTTTGAAACTATATTTTTATACGAAATGGCTTTGATAGAGAGTTCTTGAGAAGGAGTTTGTTAGTAAAAGTTAGGAATATAATAATAATACATAGAAATGTTTCTTGGAGAAGCATGAACCAGATAGTGGGCTAAACATGGCATTTAAACTTTTTTTAAAGATATTACAGACATGGGCTACAGGGAGTTGAAACCAGGTCCTAGACTTGACTAGCACTAGTTATTTTTACTCCTCAACACTCATTTCCGCTTCAATAATACTTTTAATAAAATTTAGATTAACTAAACGATAATGTTAGAGAGAGAGAGAGAGAGAGAGAGAGAGAGAGAGAGAGAGAGAGAGAGAGAGAGAGAAATCAACAACAGAATAAATTGAATGGAAAATATTACTGGAAATAAGGGTATATGCAAACACACACACACACACACACACACACACACACACACAATAGGACAAGGCTTAGATAAACAGATGCATGCACACTTTCTCTCTCATACACACAAAGAACAAAACTCAGAAAAACGAAATTGAGACACAAACATACATACAAGAGGACAAAGCAAGACAACACAGACACTGCACCAACCTGAATAAGTGGAATCTGACTGTTGTAGTGTATGTCGGCGCTCTTCTTCACGCATGTAATTCACTTCAGACTTTCTGCGATCGGCATCATGTTGACGCTCCAATTGATGCTGTCGTTCCAGTTCACGGAGACGTTCCTTTTCTTGTTGTTGTTGTTGTTCTCGCTGCTCAAATTCCTTTTGCCTCTCTAGTTCTCTCTCTCGTTCTTTCTCTCTTTCAATCTCTCTATCACTGTCAATTCGTTTGATTTTCTCGTCGTCAGCCCTTGACCTAAACAGCAAAACGACATCAACACTTTAGGATGAAGTAAGAAAATGTTGTTTATACGATTGAAAGAAGGAGGTTTATCACTGTTTTGTCTTCTGCTAACCCCACTTAATTCTACTTTTCTATCTCCACCACATATAAACATTCTGAGGATCTACCTGGGTTGATCACTTATGTTGGTTGACCACATACCACATAATCATGGCAGATGAGGGGTATCTTGCAGAGATGGGGACTGACTGGGATGCTGCTCTATCGGTCATCTGGGAGGACCCAGGAATACACCAACTAATGGTGAATGTAGCATTATGCTGCACCAATGCATTCCCCCACACCTAACCTGACAACATAGAACTGTGAATTGCCACAGCTGTAGATTCCACAGTTTGATAGAAGTAAAAATTTACTCTCATCAAATTGTGGAATGGTGCACAAGCACACGTCTACTACCATGCAAAAGTTGAGATTTAAAAAATCTGTTGAATCCATAAAAGTTAGCATGGAAAATTGAATGTGAGGAGATAGGAATTATTAAAAAAAATGTTTGATTTATTGTTATCATCACCTCCAGCTAATGTCTACTTTCTCATGCTTGCAATGGGACAGACAGATTTGTTGAGGCAGATTATCTACAGCTCGATGCCCTTCCTGCCGCCAACCTTCGCCTGTTTCAAAGCAACCAAGTAATATTTCCTATAGCCAAACATGCTTTTCCACAGAACACTGGAAGTGAACAACAGCGCTTGTACGACACTGATGCCCGTCTGCAACCATCACATGATGTCAGGAAAGGGGACACACGTGTGCGATTGGCTTCTTTCAGCTTCCACCTACCTGCTGTAGAAAACATTTGTCCAAGGAACTGCACAATGGAACTGAACCCCAAACCACAAGGTTGGGAAGAAAGCTTCTTAACCCCACAGCTATGTCTATATACATGTTTGTTTGTTTAAAATGTAGCTGTTCAGTGTGACATAGGAGACAGTAGTGACACATGAGAATCTTAAACACTTTACAATGTCCCATAGTTCTGAGTTCAAACTCAAAGAGGATCAACTCTGATACTTTCATAGCTGGGGAAGATTTAATAAATCACAATTTGCTATATTGAATACACTCCACTCTCATCATCTCCTAACAAATTATGGCCATAACTAGACAAAAGAAAATCAAATCATAAATGTACCGACCTGTCATTTGGTCCAGGTGACCGATATCCAGCCAGACGAGAACTGTTTGGCAGGTACTGTGGGTACTGTTGATGGAGAAGATCTGTAGGATAACGACTAGATGATAAAAAAGGATGTACTCCCGGAGGTGGAATGATACCTGGAGGTGGAAATGTCATGAAGTGCGGGTGCATCAATCGGCATCTTTCTAAAACTAAAGGATCATCAATACGACTGGAAGAGAAACAAAAACCTTAGATTTAGCCAATTTTAGGGGTTAAAAAAAAAAACAAAAAAAAAAGGAAAAAAATAAAATGGTTCTAAAAGGAAATGGTAATAGCAGCAGCATTTAGGTTGAAATAAATAGTAAAGAGTTTCATGTATTACACAGATCTTCTATCTAAACACAGGACCATGCAACTACATACATATACATCTGTAACCCTATGGGTTTTGAGTTCAGTTCTTAGCTATTTCCACAGAATCAACAGAAGTTACATTTTCTCATTTTCCTACTCTAAAAGATTAATTATGAAACAACTGGGGGAAAATAAAAAAATGAATTCCTGCTTTAAAGGAAGTTTCAATAAACAATGAAAATATTTTTAACAAGTAAATAACCACAACCAAGCTGCAGGTGCAGTGTGCATCTGACTGCAGTATGGTGTAAGAGCATTTGATCTTCAGTCACACAAAGCCACATCAAACCACATCAGTCTACATGTGCTAGCGTGAGCCATTTGTTTAAATTTGGGGATTTGTCACCAATTAAACAGAGAAGGATTTAGCAGAACAACATATTTGTGTGAAATTCTGTTTCAAATATGGAGATTTTTCTCATGTTACAATAGACCAATGGGGAAGATTGTTTGAGCTGTACCAGTTTTTCAAATGGGGAAGGATATCCCCCACAAAGGATTTCTAAATTGGGTGTTGATCTATGGAAATTGTTGCCTGACTGCCTGTGAAGTTTACAAAGAAAGAGCAGGCATCTGAAAAAGTTTGTACCTCATGATTTTAAGAGGGAAACTGAAGATGCAGCATATTATCACAAAATCTGTGAATGTACAAAGAGAGCTGAACCAGTCAGGAGCTGTTTCATCATATAAGTATCAAATGTAGTGGACATTATGTGGATGTACAACTATGATAGCGAAATAAAAAGGCAGTCATTTCTGAGAGTTGGATCAGTATCACTGCAACCAAAAATCCACAACGTTATTCCAATATGAAAGTGATATAGATGGGTGTTATTTGTCATGAGTTTGTTCCACACAAAGTCAGACAATCTAGAAAGGGATTTACTTGGATGTCCTGACACATTTGAGAGAGGCAGTGCGAAGGAAGAGACCTAAGGTATGGGTAAAGAAAAGTTAAATGATGCACCACAACAATAACTTATTGCTATGTCCTCTCTTATCTAAGACTTTTCCATAGGGGATGAATCACGTGCCCAGCTGCCAGACTCTATGGACCGAGTCTCCACAGACTTTTCTTTGTTCCCTAAATTGAAACATCCACTAAAAAGCTGCTCGTTTCAGACAGGAGAATACAATGAAGTTTACTATGAAAACTGCAAATTATTCCTGAACTGGAGAAAAACAATGCAGAGGGGAAAATTGGGTGTATTTTCAGAGAGAGACATCTCTGGTTAAATAGTATGTAAAGCAAATTATTTAACTAAATGAGCCATAGCAATATTATATCGCAATACCACGATATATGTAGAATTACTGAACTACAGAAGCTATAAAGCAACACTCTGATGTATGTATAATTATTGAAGAAGTTATATAGCAGCACCTCAAATGTATGTAGAATTACTAAACAGAAGAAACTATATAATAGTGCTTTGATGTATGCAGAATTACTGAAGAGACTATATAATAGTATGATGATGTATATAAAATTATTGAAGAAACTATATAGCAATACCTAAATGCAGGATGAGGGTAGGGTTGGTGTGCAAATAGTGCTGGGTGATATGGGTAAGCAGCATCCAAACCAAAAGGGGATGTTAACATAGGCCGAATCTCTTCCTCTGGTCTATATGGTTGGAAACCTCTCGGAGGAAGATCATCTCTGCCGTGTGTAGATGATGATGATGATAAAGCTGATGATGTAGTCCTGAAAGATAGAAAGAAAATTTACATTTTGTGATGATGAAAAGTGGGAATTTTGAGTCGATTTAAAAAAAATTTTTATTATTGTAATGAAAGATTATTACGAGTGAAACAATGAGGAAACTGAGAGAAAATTAATTAGTAAAAGAAAAAAAAATTAAATTCCAGAGAAATGACAAAAAGCAATCCTAACTTTTTAACCAACCTGTGGGATGGCTGGATAATGCATTCTTTTGCTGTGTCACCATCTCGAGATTGTGATGACAATGGTCGGTGGTCTCTCTCCTGTTTAATAGTAAGGGGGTCATAGAGTGATGAAGATGAGCTTTGTACGGAGTGAGTACGTTCCAAATTCTAAAATAAAACAAGAAAAAAAATCCTTAGAAAGATAGGCTAAAGTGGAAGATTATAAGAAGCGTGTGGCATAGTAGGAAGTTGTGTCAAAGACAAACAGGAACGTATTGAGTGTGACATTACCTGAGAATGAGCTTCTGAGTGGAGGTGTGTTGGGTGAGCTTGAGTTGGAGCGATTGTCACTACAGGGGGTGGGGTCAAGTATGATGATGATGATGACTGGCTTGAATAAACCAATGGAGGAGGACCACGTTTTGGTGTGGAGGATCGGGGACTCACACTTGTTGTTGGAACAGCTTTCACACTGGGACCATCATCTACAAGAGGAACAAAGCAAAATATTCAAAATTCAATAATCCTTTAGAATATGAAACGCATTTCGATTTATGAAAAATCCAATCCTACCACATCATTATTACACACACACACACATTTATATATTCATTCACTTGTTTGTTAAACATCTGTTTGCCTATGCTAATACAGGATGAACAGGAGTTTTCTACAAGGGGGGATTTTTTCAACAAAATGCCCTTCCTATAACCAACTGTTCTGTTTATCAAGTAAGGACTCCCTTTTTTTTTTAATTATTCCACAGATCTTCAGAAGTGCAGAGTGACCAGAAAGTAAACATCATGACCTTTTCACTCAGATGTGTATACATGCAGTATATATAAGTATGTGTGTATGCACACACACACACACACACACACATATCTATATATATGCACACACAAGCTAGTTGGGAATATTTAAAGATTATCCAAAGGTTTTCCATACAGTTTTCATCGATCCAATTTTACACTCAACACATACGTCAATCTGAGACTATGACAGATGACAGTCCCAACATATTAGTTGACCAAAGGCTATGAAAGAAGACACCTGTCCAATGTACTACTGCTGAAACAACTTGATCACTAAGTGAACTTGTTAACTATACATCAACACCTGCAGTGAATCTTTCAATTCTGAAAATAAATCGGTGCATTTTAAAAATAGTCAGGGACTGGAACATAAGCACCATCACAGTAGAGAAAATAAAGTATTTGTTTAATAGAACCACGACAGAATTACAGGTGGACTGTTTTGCTTGAGTGAAGCTGAAGCCACATGGTTTTGGGTTCAATCCTACCGTGTGGCACCTGGTGGCAAGTGTCTTCTATAATAACCTCAGGCTGACCAAAGCCTTGTGACTGAATTTGGCAGAAAGAAACTGTAAGAAGCCCATCATGTCAATGTGTGTGTGTGCCTGCTTGCCTCCCCACCCCTGCCCCACTCGATCACTGGTGATGGTTTGTTTATATCCTCATAACTTACTGCTCAGCAAAAGACACCAATAGAGTAAGTAAGAGACTAAAAAGAAAGGAAAGTACCGAGGGTGACCTGCTTGGCTAAAACTTTCCAACAGGGCTGCAGTCCAATGACTGAACAAATAAGATGCTTCAGGTCCGTCCTAATTGTGTACACCTTGGCTCAAAGTCATTCCAACTATGGCCACTTCCACCTTTTCTGTATCTGGACAACACTGTCCAATGTTCCTTTGCTTTTTTTTTCTTTTTTTTTAAAGCCCCAAAACAGTTGGATATATTTGAAAGAATTTACTCGCTATTTCTAGCAGGTGGACATAACAGAAGCTTCCTCGTTAGTTTTATAAACCTTTGTAGAACCAATAGATTTACTACAACAACCAACACCACTACTACCACCACCACCACCACCACCACTATCCCCATAAGGTTTTCTTACAGGTACAAAGCATACACTTATGGGAAGGAGGAGATGGAGTGACAGAAGTGCAATTCATAAAATCAGCGCCATTACTTGCCTGGTATTATCTTATTCTTCTTGGGACTCAGTCCCACAAAGAGTAATGGGCAAACTCAATTCCAGCAGGGCGAGAACCCAAGCTATAAAGGGTCATAACCCAATACAGTAAGGCACCCTTATCCAATCATGTGTCACGTATTGCAGCCATACATAGAACATGTTTATTACCTGTTCTTAAGATCAGAATCCCCACTGAACAGACTGTGAAGGAATAGATCAGTTCTAGTCTAATAAGAGGTTAATTAAACTATCAAATGGCCTTGATCATACGAAACTCATTTTTAAATGTCATTTTCCTGTAATATCTCTTATTGCCGACATTCACAGTCGACGCTACGGTTATTTTAGATCTAGCTTAATAATTCCACAGTAACGCACAAATGTAACAAAACTACTTGAAGACCTGATTAAAGGTTAACATAATTACAATTGACTAAAGGTTAACAGTTATCACAAATCAGAACCGACTAAAAGTTAATAGTCAAATCAAAGTGTAATAAATAAAGAATTAAAATTGGTCATAAATACACACATATACTCACTCACACACATACTCACACACACAAACACACACACACACGCACACACACACACGCGCGCATTGTTAAAATGGAACATGGAATGAAAATATATGAAAACAAGACTAAAATGAAAGTAATTATTGGTTGTCAGGTTATGTCTGCAATTCCTCAGAATTCCACAAATTTTGGCTGCAACAAGATAAAAACAACAATATTCACAGCAAAAGGAACATTAAAAAGCAGACAGTCTAAGACATCAGTGAAAGAGCCAAATGAATGAGAGAGAGAAAGAGAGAGGGAGAGAGAGACTAATGAGGTAGGGATGGACGGATAAGCTCATATTGAGATTAACCTCCAGCCCCACACCCTATGAAAGGCATGAACATCATATATTTACCCTAGATTTATGTCTTGTGTGAGGAATATTTAAGGACTCATGAAGAAATCTCATTGAAACAAAAAAAATTGTTTAAAATTTTTCATTTGTGAAAATAACTGTAAAAAATTAAAGTGTTTTAAAATTTCCAAATATTCTGGAAATTTAAAACCTTTTAAATTAACATCTTTCAAACAGACAATCACCTCTGATAGTCCAGATTTGAGTTATTTACATTAATTAATTTACTTCATGTAAATATATTTAATTATGGCATATTATATCATAATAATATATTTAATTAAGCATGAAAGTGTTGATTGCTTTTACTTGATGCTTTATGTTCAGATTAATTAGAAGTGAGATTATTGTGGAGGTGGGGTTATTGCTATCGTTCAGCCATGGGTCAGAATGACAGGACAGGCGGAAGAAAATGGGAATGTTTAGAAATTTGATGATCCAGGGACACCATCTGCATGAAAAATAACAGTTAAGTTAACAATAACATATTTAATACAGGGGACTGTCAAAGATAAAAAAAAAAAAAGCCATCAGGCATGGCTGTGTAGTAAGAAGTTTGTCTCAACCACATCGTTCTGGGTTCAGTCCCACTGCATGGCAGCTTGTGTGTCTTCTTCGATGGCCTCAGTTTGACCAAAGCCTTGTAAATGGATTTAGTACAGGGAAACCAATAGAAGTCTGTTTTATATACACACAATATAATTACTACCTCAAAGTTTACACCAAGTTTCATAATCATTATTATATAATGTATATATATATATGTATGTGTGTGAGTGTATATATACATATATA
>JAOPJW010003715.1:32424597-32437209 GCA_027122535.1 Octopus maya | reverse complement strand
CAACCTTGGTTAGAGGTAATAATGCTTTTAGAATGGGTGATTCCATTCTTGGGAAGAGGGAAGAGAGAAAAAAAGAAAAAGAAAACAGTGAACTGGTGGAAGAAATGAAGAAGGGGGGGGGGAAAGAGGGAAAAATTTAAGAAAAGAACAACAAAACCAGTTTTTAATGAACTTCCAGTTTGCAGAGATACCTTTGTGGAAGTAAACAGCTTAATTATAGATATAATTAATTAGAAGCAAATTAACAAAGGGAGAATAAGACACAAACACATAGTGATTATTTAAGGATCAAAGGCAACAGGGTTTCCAGAGGTGGAGGGGAAGTGGAGAAAGAACTCATCTTTTATCTTTTACTTGTTTCAGTCATTGGATTGTGACCATGCTGGAGCATGCACCCCAACACAATTCTTACACTCCTAAGTCAGATACTTCTATCTATCCCTTTTGCCAAGCAGCTACATTACAGGGACATAAACAAACCAAAATGAAATATAGGCTGTATGTGCAGTTACATTAATGCTTATCCAATAGACTTCAGATTTCACTCACAAGGTTTGAACACGTGGCCCAAAATTGGGATCAAAACTGATACCACATGATCACGAAGGAAAACTTGTTAACCACACACTTATACCCACATGTACAACAGACACCATACACACACAAAAGAAAGAAACTCTATTGAAACCAACCAACCTGAGACCATCCAAGGTTCTGATGACACATAATCTTCTGTTTTTAAAATATATTTGAAGAGAAAACTTGTCAGAAGTTCATGTAAGAACCTTCTGAACATCAATTTAATCAAACAGAATTTTAAATTAGCATTTATTTTTTTTTAAAAGTAAATCTCTCTTAATTGTTTATTTTTGAAATACCACATGATTTTGTTAAAAATACGGTCAGGGAAAGGTTATAAAATATCTAAGCTGTTCAACAAATAAACAATAATGTGGGTGTAAAACCCAAATCAGCCAATGGCTAAAATGCCTGAGTGTCAGTCAGGTCACAAGTCAAAGGTTATTGCACATTATGCACTTGAAAGGATATATAATTCTAAATGTCATGCTTGACCGGATTGTAAAGAATGCCTAAAGGTGTGCAGAAACATGAGTTGTACACACACACAATGCATGTGTGTGTGTGTGTCTGTACACACCTTTATCTATTCCTTACACTATATGTGGGTACATCCATGTGTATGCATGTGTACATGTTGAGTCTATGTACTAAGGTTTCACTGTCCATACTGTTGTGTCTAGAATGTCACAAGCCAACCACAATTGTTGCACCCACCTTTTCATTTTTTCTGGTAAATGTAAGTGAAACCAACAAGATTGTTTTGGTTGTGTAATATATTTCCTGGTTAAAGAAAATAAAACTGTAGGGCTATCATGTGTCAGTAAGACAGCTTGACCTGTTGAAGGCCACTGTCAAAACCAGCATAAAGTACCTCTGTTTGTCTTTAAAATGAAGCATAACAGCAGGACAATTAAGAGTCACCAACAGAACAGAGATCATCAGATAATTGGAAATGATCTAACATATTGGATTTGATTTCTTGCTCCACAGGTGTGAGTGAGAAAGTGAGGAAGAGCGACTTCAACTCAACTCAAACAGTCTGATATTTGAGTGAGAGTGTTTATTGGAGAAGAGGCTATTTCTACACCATAGCAATGGAGGAAATACCTACTTCTATACATGATGGTGACATTGGTGACAGCTGTGATAGTAATGGTGGTGGCAATCATAATGGTGGTTGAAATTTCTATCAGAATCACAAGCATGAGGTGCAGAAAAAGTGACCCCCAGCAGTTCATTCACTCAAATATTACTAGGCCTACTTGTCCAAAGTCTACTGACCTACCTAACAGATTTCACAACAGTGCCTGCCTTACTAACTCATCATCTGGCCTCACTACTAAACAGTCAAGGTAGAATTGATAGAAAGAAATGGCTGGGTGAGGTTTGTTTCAGTTGTAATGAATTTGATGTGAATGAACCGAGAACAGAGTTTACAGTGAGTAGTAAGAGATTTATGAATGAGAAATTTACTGGGTTAGGAGTTTAAGTGGCCAAGAGACCAGAATCTAATGTAAGTGGTGGTGAATGTGGTTGCATCAGTTAACAATTAATCTAAATAAAGAATGCTGCTGGTTGAGTTGGGTTGGCCTGGTTGGCGATAGGCAGTGATGTTGTAAGTGGGTGTGACATGAAAAGTGAAATATACAGAGGAATGTTGTTGATGTTGTGTGTCCACATTACTATGTTTGTCTCATTAAGAACATCACTTAATTGGCAGTGGCTTATTGGCAAATTTGACACCTTCAACAGCACGAAGAAAGAGTGCATGCTTGCACCAGCACATTTCAATCTCTTCTGAACGCTGTTGATGGGTAACTACATCAAATACTAGTGAAGGTGAGTGGCTTGGTGGTTGGGGATATTTGGCTCATAATCATAAGGTCATGAGTTCGATTCCTAGTAGCACGTTGTATCCTTCAGCAAGGCACTTTATTTCACATTACTCCAGTCTACTCAGCCGGTAAAAATGAGTTGTACGTGAGTTTCAAAGGACCAACCTTGTCACATTCTGTGTTAAGCTGGATCTCCCTGAGGACCATGATAAGGATATGCGTGTCTGTGGAATGCTCAGCCACCTGCATGTTAATTTCATGAGCAGGCTGTTCCATTGATTGGATCGACTGGAACTTTTGTCATTGTAACTTGACAGTTCCAGTTATTTACACCAAATTCTGTCTTGGTTGCTCTTAGACTGTCATTGCTTTGCAGTACATGAAGATTTTCAAGAAGTTTATACTGGAAGCTCTATTTTCCCCAAGACTGTTACATTCACAGCACATTGACAAAATCTGTAACAAATCTCAACAAATTATCAAATGCATCAAAATGTTGAGTGGTGCTCAGAGTGCCTCTAGGTACACTATGAGAGAAGAATAAAATATCTGCCCTTACTCCATCCCCACCCCCATGTGGCCATATCTGCAAGTCTAAGTTTGGCTTAACATACACAGAGGTATGTTACACTGTTGACACAGATGTTGGCTGTACAATATATTGTCTTTCTCAGACTATGAGAGGCTGCTACCATCATCATAATCATCATTATCATTAAAATAAGAGACATAAGCTCAATGATGGCCCAGGGAACTTTAAACAAGCAGTTTACAATGATTAGATTATCAGATTAATGGCTGTTACTGTCATAATAAATTGGCGTTGGAAATCTGTCAAAGTAAACAAAAAGTTTATTTTGATCCAATTGAGGAGAGAAAATAAAGGGTTAAAAATATTTCTTTTATAGGATTAAATAATAAATACACATACTGTGAATACATGTGCTATATATGTTTATATGTGTGTAGTTAAGTAAACACACACACACACATACTGTATGCGATTATATATGTAGTTAAGTAAATACACAGATACACACACACACACCAATGTTTACAGCAAAAGTAGATGCCATAGCTGATCTGATCATACATTCATTGATTCATCAAATTAAATTAGCTTATCAAAAATAACGCAAGACGAGCTGGCGTGTATGTATCTGTGTATAGAAAATGTGTGTATGGTAAATTTAAGTGCACCACTATTCTGTTTTGTGTGTGTGTGTGTGTAGAGAGAGAGAGAGAGAGAGAGAGAGAGAGTTCTGTGGTGGAGATTCTAATCAGGAATTTATTTTGTTACAAATCAATGAAGAATGGTGGGTAAGAAGAGAGGCCAGAGGTTAACTTCACTGAAAAGAGGTGAAAGGTGAGTGATTTAATTGGAGAAATAGACTAGAAATATGTCCATATACTCTCTTTTCATGATTTAAAAAGATTTAACAAGTGTTATAAAGACATTTAAAGAGGAAAGAAGGCTTATATGTAACAGTTGATGGAATCTTCTTCCAATATACAACTGGTATTTATCACCAGCCTGGGAATAATATGAACTTATGTTGAAGAAAGAATATAAATATTTAGTCACTCACAATATGCTCCAGCAGGACTGACCTAGGGCTAAATGCAACAACCACCACCACCGCCTTACTATAAAATATTAAAACTTTGATGATGAGGTAGGGAGAGGGAAGGGGTTGGGGAAATTTGTACACTGAAAGATTTTCAGTGAAATGAGATGTAATGATCTGCTGACTATACGACAGATTTGAGAAGACAGATAATATGATTTGCAGTGTAGATGAAAGTCAGAGAACAAAACAAGAATACAAATGAGATAATCTGCTAAAGAGTTTAAAGTAATGAAATAACAAAAGAATGAAACAAGATGAATGTAGAAAAAAATAACCTTCAAATGAGTTACTGGATAGTTTTTGGTCAACCCTTTCCCCGAATCAACCAAAAACACTATCAATTCATTCCTAATCACCTCGTTAGGACCTAAATGAAGATTCTAAATCATTTTAACATCCACTTTTCAATGCTTGCATGGGTCAGACAGAATTTGCTGAGGCAGATTTTCTGCAGCCAGATGCCCTTTTCGGTTGCTAATTTTCACTCGTTTCCAATCAAAGTAATATTTCCCTTATGGGACAGAAATCTTTTTGCAGAAGATTGAAAACAAAAATAACACCATCTATATGAAAGTGACACTTGTTTACGACTACCACATGACGTCAGGACAAGGACGGGCACACATCTGATGCCAACCAAATCCATGCTTTTGGTCAACCCAAGCCTATAGTTAGGAGAAACTTGCCCAAGGTGTCACACAGGTACTGAACTCAAAATTACATAGATGAGAAGTAAACTTCTTAACCACTTACCCATACCTACACCCCTCTCAATGATTTTTTTGCAGCATCTACTGGAAATCTCTCTCAAGATTCTACAAAATTTACTGTTGATTATATCAGCATTGATAATATTATAG
Source organism: Octopus maya (assembly GCA_027122535.1). Classification (NCBI taxonomy): domain Eukaryota; kingdom Metazoa; phylum Mollusca; class Cephalopoda; order Octopoda; family Octopodidae; genus Octopus; species Octopus maya. The sequence continues at coordinate 32,432,301 of JAOPJW010003715.1, read as the reverse complement.
AGTTTCTGCTATTCTTGAAGATTTCTAAAACCCATTCATGAAAAAACAACAATTCGGTTTCAAATAAAACAAAATACTGAGAAATTTCTAATGAGGGGGAGGGGAATATTTAAGTAGTATTAATGATAATAAAAACTGTGAAGTTTAAATTTCACCAGCTTTTTTTACTTTCCGAGAGTTTTGTAACAAGATAAATCTGAATTCAATGGATAATGTGTTTAGAAAAAATGTTCAAAGCAATTTGTAGTGTGTGTGTGTGTGTGTGTATATGTGTGAGAGAGAGAGACAGACAGTGTGTGTGAGACAGAGAGACAGACAATGTGTAAGAGTGTAGTATATGTGAATGTGTATATATGTGTGTGTATGTGAGTGAGTACATGTATGTAATTCAGAGAGAGAATGTGCATGTACACACACGTGTGTGTGTTTGAGCAGCAAGCTATTTTGCCAACATATGATAATAGAATGTTATCAAGGTGGGGATTAATTAGCAAGTCTCATCCATTAGAAACTATGGAAGACCAAAATAAATGTAGGAACCTGTTGTGGAATATGAGCAGATTAAACAACTGTAGAGCTTAATCCCTTTACTGAACAGTCACCACTCAGCTGGAATTAAGAAAAAAAAGAAAAAAGAAAACCTACACAAGTACTCTAAATGAGAGTGATGAAGTTCATTAGAATCACATCAATGATGAAGATGCTGATAATGAAAATGATGTGAGGAGGAGGAGAAAGAGATATTGAAGAAAAAAAAAAAAGAGAGAGAAAAAAGAAGAAAAGCATTTCTTCTAAGTTGGCAGGTAAAATTTGAGAAAATAAGAGCTACTCAACACCAAAAGTTGGCATAGATTTGGGTTTTTAAGAGTGTAGGAACAGATTAATTGGGTTTGATTGCAATTAGTAATTAGTCTGTTGGCTCCATCCAATCTTACTTCAAGGTAGAAATGAATCTAACAGACAAAAAGACAAAAAAAAAAAATATATGGAAATTAACTGTAAATAGTCTTTGGACCCTAAAACCTAATATGGTATAACTTTTTATATCATCACGGGTATTTGAGTTCAATAATAATAATAATAATTATTATTATTATTATTATTATTATTATTAACACTAAATATTTTTTCCTTGATGCCCCCCCTCTACTCCATCGTCTCATCTCACACTTCACAAATTAAAACTATTTTCTAATAAAATCATTAAATAAACGAGAATACTGACTGCTGGGGCAACTAGTGATGTAATGTGAGTGATTTTATGACACCACTCAACTCATCCCAAGGATAATTAATTATCTAATACTAGTTAACACAGACAACAACAACAATAACAGTATTCACCCACCATTGCATGAAAATAATGTAAACATTTTAATCTACTTCTCTTAAGCAACAACTAATAAAATAAATTGCCAGTTACCAAATAGTTTATCTAACAACCCTTTGAGTTTTTTAGTTTGTTTTAGGCCATGCCAATGACCCTTTTTCAGACCCTCAAACACTGGTGGGAGAAAGTTATTCTGACTTCTATCCAAGTCACAGAGTGGATCCCCTTAAGAAGTATGCAAGGGTGAAGATAAGGTGGTAACCCAGGCAACAGATACCCACCATCCATAATCATGAACACAAACACCCCCTATGACAAGTTCCCGCAGTTTCTACTGGTCAAACTATACTAACAAGAGTAATGTTCAGTGGGACCGAACCTGAAACAACATAAGTTACAAAGAATAAAAGGCAAAATCAACCACGGTAGAATTTAAACACAGAACATAAAGACATATGAAATACTGCTAAGTATTTTGCCTGGTGTGCTAATGATTCTGCCAGCTTGCCATGTAGTCTTATTATTATTATCATGCCGGGCAAAATGCTTAGCGGCATTTTGTCCATCTTTACATCCTGAGAATGACTTTCCCCCAAGAATGACTTTGCCTTTCATCCTTTTGGGGTTGATAAATTAAGTACTAGTGAAACACTGGGGTCGATGTATTCGAATAGAAAGGATTATTAATAATAAAACTAATAATAATAATAACAAAATAATTGATAATCGTTTCTAATTTAGGGACAAGACCAGTGATTTGGTGTGTGTGTGTGTGTGTGTGGGGGGGTAATGGTGGTTTAGTTGGTCACACTGACTCCCGCATATGACTGGTACTTTATCAGCATCAGAAGGATGAAAAGCAAAGTTGATCTTTGCATGATTTGAAATCAGAACATGAAGAGCCAGAAGAAATACCGAAGTAACTGAAGACAATTTGTTTGATATTCTTAACAATTCTTCTAATCCAAGACTGAAGAATGAAGTTAAAAAAAGAAAGTAAATCTTTTGTTATTAGTTCCAAAATTGATTAAAATACAATATAATTAGATTATATAATTAGAAAAGGGTTAAACAACATGCGAGTGTTACCCCCAAAATAGTTGACAAGAGAATAAAACATCATCTGTAGGATATTGTTACTTTTGCAAGGGTGTACTGTAACAGTCGAGATAATTAGACAACACCACTACCAACAACAATCTCTGTTATCTTCAATGACAACAACAACAACAACAGTTAGAAAGTACAGTTCAGCTCACCACAACATATCAGATGACACGAGCCAAGATGCTCAGGTTTCAATCACACTCCTAGTGTTTCACCGTTCTATTACATCTGGTCTCTATTGATTTCAAGTGGAACCCAATGATAAACAAATGTATAACGATGATGATGATGATTCTGGAGAGGGGTCAGAGAGCAGAGGTCAATCAAGGTCTACAAGATAAGCATGTACAGATCAGAGATCAGAAAGTAGTAAGGGGATCAGAGATGGCGCGGGAGAGGAGGAAGTAATTATGTCTTGTTTTCCCCAAATAAATATTTTCAACATTTCTGCTTTCTTTGTTTATAAAGAATGGAGAAGACAGAGAATTTTGAAGGTTTATTCTGCACTCACAGGCACCATTTTTGCATTGGTTTTTGCAAGAGCATGAATCTCTTTCTTACTGGCAAAATTACTCTCTTAAATTACAGCATTAAAATGTGTGAGTGTGGGTGTCTGTGTGCCACCCGTGCTATCATAGAAAGTGAACATTAAAAGACGACAACGATATACGCAAACACAAATCAATAACCCCACCAAAACATCTTTTATACATATATACATATTTATATATATACACACACACACATGTACACACATAAAGCTAAATAGATAGACATTACACACACACACACACACACACACACATACATACACACACACACACATCATGAGTTGATTTCAAACAAATACATTTTTTTTTTCTTCTTCAGCAACCGAAAATTAAAAATGTTGCTTTGTGCAAAATCCTAAATAATCTTGTCCTTCCTCCCACCACGACCACCATTCCTCAAAATGGCAATGGGTTGGTAAATGGACCGAGCTGTTCAGTAGTCGTCAGACAATAATTTCTCTGGTTGTGTTCTTGGAGCAGGTGTTTTATTTATACGTCGTCGTCGCTGAATTTCCAAACACCAAACCAACCACTTCCATCAGGAATTACAACTGATATCTTATTTTCCAGCTGACTAGATTGTGTTGGAGCTTTGTCTCTGCTAGCTTGTATTTTCTCTTTATTACACAAATACACACATATATACACACATGTACACACACACATACATACATACATACATACACTTACTGTTCTGCTTTATATGTTTTGTCTGCAATCTCTCAACACATTCCCACCTTCCTTATTTACTGTGACTTTAACGAGCTATTTTTTTTTTATTAATTATATTCTATCTTATTTTGTTTACTTTTTTTCTTTTACCTTCACAAAATTACTTCTTTAAGCATGGATGTTAACAATAGCGTGTATATATAAATATATATATAGATAGATAGATAGACATATGTGTATGTGCATAATATATAAACACGACTTGATTGAACATCATTCTAGCAAAGAAAATGTATATAGTAGCTTTCATACGAACCCCATACACTCCTACACTATTATTTACAAAGAACATTGCTGATGGAAGACTAGAAAATTCATGTCAACCTCCCTACCATTACTTAAAAAGAGAAAAGAAAATGTCTTTAATAATAATGAGTGAGCCACTTTATGGTTCATTCTTAGTACATTCCAACAGATTCAAATGTGAATACAATAATTACTGTTGTTATTTCGTCACTGGATAACAACTCATTTCAGATGAATGTGTTCGTACCAACACTCAATCCATTGAGTTAAGAGGACTTTAGGACAGACATTGCTGTCTCGACCTTGTTATGTCTCCTCAGCCAAAGCTATCCCAGACCAATGAATCTAATAAGAGTTTTAGCTCTTCTTTATGAAATTCAGCAAACAAATTATTCACCAATGTCTGCCAACCAATAATAAATCACACATTATCACTTTTTAACAAAGAAGAACATATTGGATAATATCATGTGAAGTAAATTATTCTTGAAGAGATGGGACAGTTCTAGCAAAATTGGTTCTGATCTGAGTCAACCTGGGGTTAAACATCAGCAAATCAATGGACCACAATTCAACAAGTGTCTAATACAATTAAAACCAGAGTAGTAACCATTATTATTAGACAAAGGTCGCATAGTTTGGTAAGGGTTAAGGTTAACATATTTCTTGTGGGTCACATTAAAAAGTAATTAGAAATAAAGATGTTAGGAGAGTTACTTTGGACCGAGTGACACGAAAAGGAATGGAAAAAAAAATAATAATAATAAAAATGATTCTGGTTTTGATACTTCTCCAAATGTTCTTGATGGACAAAGAAAAAGACCAATTTGAAGAGCAAAGACTAACTCACCACAGAAAATATTACATGAGATTTACTAGAAAATCAACAGACCACAATCAATATGTCAACATCCAGGTGTGAACCACTGCTTTTATATGTGGAGCAGATGTTAACCTATGTTAATCTCAAGTTAAAGATTACACATGTGATATATACTGGAAACATGTGTTAACCTTCAGTAAAGGATGCCACATGTGAAATAGCAACAACGAAGTCATTTGGCAGTGAAGAAGCAATATGTAGGTTTCTTTTGTTATAAATAAACATCCTGTTTCTTGGCAGAGAACATTGCCAAATTCAAACCAGCGCTTCATACAATAGAAGACAATAACAGCAGAGACAACACCACCAAGCAGTAAACACTTCAGACTGAGAAGACAACAACAATAACCTAAATAATAACTAAAGGCTAATTGTCAAGAAAGTCAACCACTAAAATGATGACAGAGTTAGAGAAAGTTAATTAGTGCAACTGGTTGACGAAAGATTCTAATTATTATTATATCTAATGACAGTGGCTTTAGTTGTAGAAACATAGAAAACTGTTCTCAAATTAAATACAATAACATAATGGCAGTAAACCATAAAGTGACCCCCTATGACATCCAAATATTGTGTGATAAGAAACATAAGCAATGCTGAATTTCTGTATAGGATGTATTGGATTGGGAATAAACTATGACTGAATAAAGACGATTGTCGCAGCTACGATAGAGTTAAACAATGAGAACCATATTAATTAATACCAGCATTATCACCTACCTTGATACTCTGTGAGATGGTTCTAACATTAAGATTCTCAATCTAAGGTGTGAGACCCAACAAGACCATGACACGTTTCGACAGATCTTCTTTGAATCTTTACCTGCCTTGAATACTTGCCAGACACACATCACTTCACAGACACACACAGTCACTGTATAATGCAATTAAATGGGAACATTTGGGACAAACACATGTACAAAGTGGTTATGCGTATTAGAATTGTTGTTGTTGTTGTTGTTTGACAAGAGACTGAGTTAAGCCTGTTGATCAAACTGAAACAACAACATTTCATGTGAGAACCCATTCTAGCAACAAAAAAAAAAAACAATTATACCCACTTAGCATTACTGTTTATTATGAAATGTCAAAAAAAGTTTCATGGCACTGCTGTAAATTAGCCATCGCTTCTCTAGAATTGTGTCAGTGATGAAGACAGAAATGAGATGAAATTTCGCTACATTTTTGAGACAGCAATATCAAGGAATAAATCTGAAGAAAATATAACAGTTTATATACAGCAACATGTATATACGGTATATACAGCAACATGTAAGTATCACAATACAGTATATACTAGAATACAGTATACACTATTGACAGGGCATGTGTCATAACAAAATATTTATACCACAATGCAGTATGGTACCATAACACATTCTATCACAAACCATTCCTGTTTTCTCTCTGCAATCTCACAGCCTTTTCATTAATGATTGAATAATACCTCCTTACGTCACCTGTGTGTCCTTTCCTACCACATAAACAATACCTTCACACATTGGTAATACCGACTTAACCTCTTACAAGCTCTAACACACGCGCACACTCTGTAGACTGTGCGTGTGTGTGTGTGTGTATTTATACGAATCCATTCAACTTGACTTGTTTGATTATATTCAGCTTAAAACGTCTGTTTTTACAATGGAAAGAACACACACTTTCCCCTTTGGACTGAGATTAAACAAGACAAAGAAATAAACAAAAAAATGCCTTAATCCTTCGCATATTAAGCAGGATGTCATTAACATTAAACAATATAAAAACAGAAGGAAAACTTAAAACTAATTCCAGTCAACTGATAAACATTTTAAATATCTATTCCATCCTACCCACTCTCTCTCTCTCTCACCCATTTATTTTTAAATTTATAATCTAGCCAGGCAGGTGTGGCGAGGAAGAGTCAGCATAAAACCCATTCAACTGTGATAAGGTAGCTAAAAACTGACTGTGTCACTGTGACAATATTATTGGTTATCAAGGTGGCAAAGTAGCAGAATTGTTAACGCACTGGACAAAAAGCTTAACAGCCTTTCTCCCAGCTTTATATTTTGAGATCAAATGACACTGAGGGTAGCGTCACCTTTCATCCTTATGGGGTTGATAAAAAAGTACCAGTTGAGTACTGGAATTGATATAATCAACTAAGTCCTGCCTACCAAATTTCAGGCCTTGTGCAGTAGTTTGGCAGAATTGTTACAGCAATAGGAAAAAATGCCTTGTGGTATTTGTTCCTACTGTTTATGTTCTGAGTTGAAATCCTACCAAGGTCAGCTTTGCTTTGCAATTGTCTAGAATGGATGAAATAAAGGATCAGTCGAGTATAGAAGTTGACTTGATCAACTAAACCCTTCTCTTCAAAATTGCTGGTCCTGTGCTTAAATCAGAAACAATTTTATTGATTAGAACATGAGAGTGCATGGCCTGGTGGTTAAGATGTTGCACTTACAATCACAAGATCGTGGTTTCATTTCCTAGACCAAGTGGTGTGTTGTGTTCTGGAGCAAAACACTTCATCCTGTGTTGCTCTGCAATCACTTTGACACCTAATGCATGGTAAGTGCACTTGTGCATCTGTTCAGGCAATGTCGATTTGATGGAGAGAAATGAGCTAATGTACAGCACATACGTTTGATCACTAGAAACAAATCATTTGTGCAGGCCATTCAGCTACAGCTGAACACTTATATGTTGTCTTCGATGGGAGAGTCTATTTGAACATAATGTCTGTGCTTAACTGTAGATGGACATATATATCATGGAGGAAGGGCCATCTGTACACATGCAGTGTGTAGAAGAAGGATGTCTACCTCTGGATAGTGTGTAGAAGAAAGGTAATTTCAGTGGAAAATTGA
>JAOPJW010003715.1:31955502-31965951 GCA_027122535.1 Octopus maya | reverse complement strand
AGAAGAAAGCAAAGGACCACTGATGAGGTCACAGAAGTGTGACAAAAGAACTCTGGCCGAAATAGGATTAATGTAATATAAAGCTGAAGCAAATTAACACCAAATCTACAGTGCGTGTGTTTTTATTGGCTAAACTGGCAATATGACCATCCCCAAGTACAACATACATATATATATATATATATGAGAGAGAGAGATAGGTGTATGTTTGTTTGTTACCCTTGTCTTGACATAAAGTGGTGGTTGTAAATGACCATTGTCATACAAGTCGGTTTTGTTTCCAGTCTTCCTTTAAAAAATGTCAAACTGTGGGGAAAATATTACCTGTCTCGGAAACAGGTAGAGGTCAGTGACAGGAAGGGCATCCAGAGGTAGAAAATTTTCCTTAAATTCCACCTGGCCAATGCAAGCATGGAAAAGGTGTCAAATGATGTTAAAAATATCAATGATCAAATTTATAAAACCATGATACGTAAAATTTTCTGATTGGTTAAAAAATGTTCTTAGAAAGAGATTAAATCTGAATCAATGAGAAATTTCTTCTCTCTCAATTTAAATCTTGAGTTTGCTTTGCAATGAGTGTGCATATCCAACTGTGTGTGTTGAGAGAAAAACTGGGCCTCAGATGTGTTTTTGTAAGAGAGACAACTGTGCTAGTGCAGTCAGCTGTGTAAAAGAGTGCTGATCTAACTGTGGAAGGAACCTGTGGAAGAGGTAAACCCAGGAAGACCTGGGCTGAGGTGGTGATGAAGCATGATCTTTGAATGTTGGGCCTCATGGAGACGATGACAAGCGGCTGAGAACTTTTGGTGATGTGTTGTGCTTGAGAAGGCTCAAGTGAAGTGAAATTGTAGCCATGGCCAATGTTGGTGTCACGTAACTAGCACGTAAAAAGTACCCATTACGCTCTTGGAGTGGTTAGTGTTAAGAAGGGCATCCAGCTGTAGAAACCATGCCTAATCAGACTGGAACCTGGTGCAGCTCTCCAGCTTACTGGTTCCTACCAAACTGTCTAACCCATGCCAGCATGGAAAGCAGGCATTAAATGATGATGTATCTCATCTTGATAGTCTTTTAAATTCAAGAAAGCCAATATCTGCAATTTTTTTCCTGAATAACCTGCACAAATGATTTGTGCTGTACATTAGTTCACTCCCTCCATCAAATTGATGTTGCTTGTACAAGTACATGGCGTGCCACACATGTTAATGTGATCACAGACTATAAAGTAAAGTGAAATTTTTTGTTCAAGAATACAATACCTTGCCCCACTCCAAAAATCAAAACCATGATCTTGCAATCATAAGCGAAACACTTTAAACACACAGACATATGTCTTTGCATACATACATCGTCATTTGATGTTTTCCTTGCTCTAGACAGCAGACTTTTGGAATAGTTATCGCTACTAGGTGAACCTAAATAATGACATTTGCATTAAACACACATATAATGTCATTCACTCTATTTCACTAACATCTTTTAAAATATTTCGTCTGATATCAGCAGTATTTTTGTTGAGATCACAGTCTGTCTTCTCTTTTGGAATATTTTGTTTTTGCTGGAAGAAGAAAGATAAAGAACAACAAAAGAGAAGGACAAAAAATGAAAGAAAAGAATGGAGAAATTTAATGTCGTGAGAACATGTTGATGTATGAAGAAACAGGTTGATGGTCAACCATTGTTCTGATGTCCATTACACTGGACATAGTGGTGTCTGATTGAATGGTTTGTTACCTTAAGTTTGTGCTCTCACTTTCAACCACGACAGGGCCATACTCATCTGGTTGCCCCACACTATATAATCTCAGTTTCAACAACAACCGGGGCATATTCATCAGGTTCTGTGCTAAAATCCCATTTGAAAGTTTCTGTTAAATTTGCTTTAAACTTTGCCCCTCTCTTCCGCAGTTCATCATTGACCTCCTCGTTGTTGAGGTTCAAGAAAAACTCATAAAGTGTGTCGGTAAGGAAATTTTGTTGGGACAAAATGTCCACAAAGAAGTCTTCAGGTATTTCCTTCAATTGGAAATAGAGAACTTTAATACATTGCATGTAAAGGTTTTGATAAGTGATGACAGCTCTCTGTGCTGTTGATAGAACACTGACTAGCTTCTTCCATTGCTCAAAACCATCGTAAACTTGTCCTATGATAAAACACACAAATGATAACTGCAGCTCCCCCAACAACAACAATTCTTTGTTGTTGTAGCAGGATTCAATCATTGTGCTGAGGGCATAACTGGAATCTAAGCTGTATTTGGTGACATCAGCAGGGCTTGCTCCAGCTGGGTATTTCCTAGGAACAGTATGGTATTGAACACTGGAGTGTGGAGCAAATTGCAGTTTGGACAGATGAGATTCTGCTTCCTTTATTGACTGACATTCTTGACTTACATCCCGAACCGGCTCCGAGTTTTTCAGTCGATCTGCTGCTCTTGAGAGAGAATCACTTTTCTCTGATTTGAGGGCTGTTACAGATGATATTTTCACTCCCTCTACATGGAGTGAGGTAAGTAAATCGCTAGTGATGTGGTTTGTGAGGGACACCCATTTCTTGTAGCTGGAATTAGAAAAAGTTAGATTGAAGTATCGGCGTAGCTGGAGTATTAGTCGCTAGTACAGGAGCTAGCTGGGATAATGAAATACTTGGAAGCATTGGGAATAGCTAAAAAAAAAAAAAATGGGATAGATGGGGAGTTGGTATAACTGAGCTATTAGCATAGAAAAATTATTAGGCTGACTGAACTACTGAAGTAGTTGAGATACTGGGGTGGTTAGGGTAATAATTTAAACAGTCATGAAGAGGAATAAGTCACCATAGTGATACAGGTATGTATATGGATTAGGCATGGCTGTATGGATTTAAGTGATGAAGTTATCAACAGGGTGGGTGATGTCTAAGTAACAGCACCATCTGCTGGGGATAAAAGGTTTCTATCTTCAGAGGACTGTGTGTGATATAGAGGATCGATTCCCAGTGGTGCATTGTGTCTTTGAAGAAAACACTTTATTTCTCGTTGCTCCAATCCACTCAGCTGACAAAAATGAGAAGTTATTGTAATTCAAAGGGTTAGCCTTGTCACACTCTGAGTTGTGTTGAATCTGTCTAAGAACTACATTAAGAGTACATGCATCCGTAAAGTACTCAGCCACTTGTATGGTGTTCCGTTGATCAGAAAAACAGGAACACTCATCATCATAACCAATGGAGAGCCAGGCCATCATGACCACCACAGAGGGGAACAAATGTTGATATACTTACTTGTCATATGGATAAGGAGCTAAATATTGGTCTAACTCTTGCTTGTTTATTTCATAACATTCCATAACATCTGGGTTGTCTTCTTCAGCTTTTATGTCTGAAATAAAATAAAAGACAATGAGGCTGATATTTACACACACCATCTCCACCATTATCATCATTGGTTTAATGTTTGCCCTTTCTATATTAGTATGAGTTAGATGAGACTTTTATAGCTGATGCCCATCCTGTTGTTTCCAAGCAACACACAATTTCCCTTGCTTTCTGAATGATAAACTACTCAAACAGCCAGACATTTTTACAGCACATGCAAATAGTGACAACACTTAATAGTGATATTATTTTATGCCTCTTCCAAATCGTCACCTATTGACTTCTGTCTAGCGTCCATTTTATTCTAGTAGCTCTTACGTTTTCAGTGGTCTAAGGACCTTGTAACGGGCGAATGCTTTAAGAAAAAAAAAATCATATGAAAATAACATGGAAGAAGATATAAGCCGAGTGTTTTTGTTAGGTATGTTGGAAGATAAGACATGCCTCAATGATTCCTCTGTCACAAGATTCGTTCCAAACTAGGGAGTCAAACATGGGTGAAGAGCAAACCTTAGGGCATACCTTCCGTGAGAGGGTCCCATTTTCTTAAGATAATTTCCTTTTGTTTGAATTCGTGAAAAAAACCAGTACGTGGCGCCACTTGTCCTTCTTTGTTTTTGGCGCTGAAAGTATAATTTGGTTATAGTGGAATGGCATGTTGATGAGGGATGTAGAGGTAAAAAGGTCAGTGTTGTAAGGTGAAAGTGAATAGGTTAGTGTTGTATCCTGGAAACTGAAGAATGTCAACAAATAAAATAAATTATTAAGAATGTTTTAACTGCAGAAAAATAAAAATGAATAACTCAACCATGACAACAGAAATAAAATCATAGATTTTTGCTTTTTCTGTTGATGTCACATCTGTATATATAAACTGAAGTTTCTAAAAAGTGGTGTCCAGATAATCAAAAGTGGTTTAGAGCTTAATGGTAATGTGTCATCTTCCCTAATGAATCATCATTTAGCTTTTTCTCCCACTTTGGGTCGAGTTTATATTCTGTAGACAGACCAAAGAAACCTTCAACCCTGACTGTTTCACTCCTGTGAAGCATGGAGGTGGCTCTGTGATGGTTTTACAGTTACATCATGGAATTCTCTTGGCCCTTTAGCTGTGCTACATTGAAAAGTTAACACAAGGATTATCTGAGTATTTTGGATGACTACATCCATACTATGGTACAAACATTATTTCCCGACTGTGTGATGACAGCACATTTTTCCAGAACAATAACATGCTAGTTCACAGAGCTAATGATATTCAAAATTGGTACAAAGGGCACAGAAGTGAATTAAGCCACTTGAACTGGCCCCAAAAATAACCAAATTTCAATACAATTGAACATTTAAATTGCATTTTGGAACTGTAAGTGAGGAGCTGATACTGTCTGCTATCATTGATGAAAGAACTAAAGCAGGTTTTACTTGAAGAATGGCTCAAAATTTCCTTAACTGTTCAGAACCTGTACAAGACAATTCTTTAACATATTAAAGCTGTGTTTGAAACCAAAGGTGGACCAATCTCATATTAAATAATAAATCTTTCATTTAACAAGGTTTCCTTTATTTTTCCCAACCCTTATATATATTTATATATATATTTGTGTGTGTGTGTGTATAGAGTAAGTCAACTTATGCTTGATCTATGTGCAGTGTATGGTACAGTATATTATTAGTAATGAAATATTTAATATGTAGTATCTTAGTGAAATGTTATCCTGAAATATTTGGTGCAATGAGACAGTTTAATATTGTTTCTTTCGACAAATTGGATTAATACATCTACTGTATTTGGTGATTCTGGAATTAGGCTTGAATTCAAGCTCTTGTGCTTAGTTTTTAAAAAATGAATAAAAGAAGTTATATACCTGTAATATATGAAATGAACTCCAGGTGGGATCATTTTGACACCTTTAAATTTGGGTCCAACATCCCAACAGTTATAATCAATGCCAAACTCTGTGCCCAGGGGAACATCAAGAAGGATGAAAATAGCCCCTTCTTTAAATAACAATTGTGCTGTTTCTTGATCCATGTTCCAGGGAGCCTTTATCTTCTTTCTTGATAGGTTAACAGAATCAGATCAGCATTCTCATTACTGAGCTGAAAAATTAACATTCCTTTAGTTAATTAACATTTAGAGACTGGTGTAACAGTAAAAATTTACCATAAAAAACATAAGAATTATAAGACGTAATAACGTGTTAGAGCTGGCAGAGATAATGAACCCACTTTATTTACAGCTACAGCAATACCTCCTCTGTGGTAAACAATATTTCGTTTCAACTAAAAAATGTGATGTTTTATACATTCCACAATTTTTCAGAAATACGTCGTAATTTTTCGTATTTGCCAAAGTAAGAATCAGTATTATATTGCGATCGCTATATAGCACAGATTACTCACAAGGAAACACCATTTAGTGGAGAAACGTCAACCTACCTGGAAGAGCCAACATCAAAACTTCGCTTTAGTCTTTCCAAAATAAAATGGCCAAGGGAAGTAACTCGTTGCGGTGTTCCACTAACATCTGTCTCCTGTAGCATTGTTTAAGTAGCAGACAAAATTCCTTGTCGTATTTGTTCTGAGTTTAATTTCTGTCCAGATTAAATTTGCTTTTTACATTTCCGAAACTATTAGTCAAGTACTGGATCACTTTAATCAACTAAACCCTATCCCTCGAATTTGTGTTCTGCGTATGACAGAAATTATAATTATATTAACTATTGCTACTACTAATGATAATGATTTCTTTTATTGGTAACTAGGTCCCATGTCATTGAGGACTACACACAGTTCCAATAAGGATATAGAAAAAAGATAGAAAGATAGAATTCAGAAAAATAGACAAATGAAAGTAATCCCCAATACCAGGGCCATCCACTTAGAGTAATTCAAGGAAAACCGTACACAAAAAGGTACAGATTACACATGCTTTTTTCAAGGCATCAGAAATCCCCTCTTCCAGTTTCTCTCTTCTTACTTGGCCTTTCCTCTTATTTACTCAGTGTAGGCCCATTCAGGATTACCAGACTTGCATTCTCAACCACCTTTTGATAAACACACTGGAAGGCAGCAATTCCTTCTCTACCCATACCTTCCTTTTAAATGATAGATAGATAGATAGATATACATGAGTGCATGTGTATTAAATACCTTTGTTATATTTTCAGGTCACATTCATATAAGAGAATTCCTTTGTAAATATAATCAGTATATTAAACTAAGGACAGGAACAAATATATCGCTTATGATCAGTCACTTAGCTTTCTTTATTAATCTGTTCCATTAACACCATTCTGTTACCAATTCTAAGACTAATCATTGATAACAATAGAAAGTTCTTTGCTTTCAGGATTCTTTGTTTTGCTTTCTTTGTTGTTTTGTTTTTCATGAAATGGTATGTTTGTTGAGTTTGAACCCAGAATCTCTTTGTTTGTCCTTGCTACTTCATTGAATGTTTCATTGAAAAGTTCTTATGGTCCCAGCAAACCCTTTGACATCATCAGTCAGCCAAGGGCACTTTACAGTTAAATCTCCTTCAGATCATTCCTCCAACTCATCCCACTTCTTCCCTCTGGACACATGAAATGATGTAGTTCTGGGCTCCCTGTACATAGACAACCGATGGAATGGTCATGGCTGGTATGCCTTTGGTTTCTGTTCTGCACAAATGGGGTTGTTTAAGGGTTAAGCAACCACCACCACCACCTACTTGTGCCCTGAAGGTACTCTCTGACACTTCATCACCACTATTTTTCCTGTTCCACCAGGGGTAGTCATGTATCTTCTCTATATTAAGACATTTATTCCTGTTTGTCTATTACAGTGCTCCTTTTTTTTCACCTGTGGTACACTTATATTCTTTTCAAAATTCAACAGCACACCTGAACTAAAAGCATAACTGAAAGTATAGGGAAAGAAATTATATTCAGGTTACACTGCAGCACACCTAGCATTGTCTTGTGACACACCAGTGTGCCCTGGAAGACCAGTTGCGGAGCATTGGTCTATCATATTTTAGCCTCTAAACACTTTTCATAAAATCAGCTTTCAACCACAAACACACACACACACACATATATATACATATATACAACGGGCTTCTTTCAGTTTCCATCTACTAAATCCACTCACAAGGCTTTGGTCGGCCTGAGGCTATACTAGAAGACACTTGCCCAAGGTGCCACGAAGTCGGACTGAACCCGGAACTATGTGGTTCGTAAGCAAGCTACTTACTACACAGCCACTTCTAACTATCCATTGGACAAAAAGATGGTTAAATAAAGAAAGATTTCAAACATAATTTATTAGTGAGTCGAAATATTTGAATCAAGCGAGATTATCCAAACAATTAGGAATCAAAAACTCCCATATAGACATTGGAGGTTTTCAAATGTAAACTCAAACAAGGGAGGTTACTCCGATAAACCATAATTAGCAATTCTAGGAGAATGGAGAATTGAAATATTTGTAATTTAAAAGCAACCGGTGACAGTAAAAGACTTCTTTCGGTCTTATTGAACCTCAGTGGAATATGTTTTATTTAAAGGACGGAGAAGTGATCAACACACATATATGTATACATATGTATGTATGTATGAGAGAGCAGAGCATGCCATGTATGTATGTATGTGTAATGTAGTGATGATGATTATGAATATTAATATAGTTGAGGGAAATTACACTAGAAGGAAGTGCTTTGTTTTTGACCGAATCGTCAGCAAACCGGACAAAATGCTTAGCGGCAGTTTTGAGAGTACAAATGCCGCTGAAGTCGATTTTGCCTATGATCCTTTCGGGTGGGGCGGTGGGGTCGAAGAAATAACTACAAGTTGAACACTGGGGTGATGTAATCGACTTACCCCCACCCCACAAATTCAGGTCTTGTGCCCATAATAAAAAGGATTATTATTATTGCTCAGCCTCATGTGATTCTTGATCAAAGACATTTCTGCAATGACCAACCTATTTTTTTTTTTGTCATACATATATTATCTCAAGGTGATAAATCAACTTGAGACCATCAGCCGTGTCGCTGGTATTTATGACGGAGGAAACGAACCTCCTTCCTCCAGACTAAACAATTAAAATAATGTAGACAAAACAGTCAGATAGATATTACGGCAAATGACTACCACCCCCATAATATTATCATGTGATTGTGAGTGTAAGTGAGAGAGAGAGAATTGGATAGAGTGAAAGAGAGAGAGAGAGAATTGGATAGAGTGAAAGAGAGAGAGAAAGAAAATTGGTTGTATAAAAAGACATGACTAAGCGAGTCGCACGAGACATTTATCGACGTGGATCTGGAGAGTAGTCAGTGCGCATGCTCTGTCATTCACATGATCTCCCCCTCCTATTATTATCTTCACTCTCTACTACTCCGTCTCTACTACTTTAAATCTACACCACCTCTTACTACCTTCACTCTCCACTACACTCTGCTACTTTCATTCTACACCGCCTCCCACTACATTTATTCGCCTACACTCTCTCTACTACCTCCTCAATACGTCACCTCCCACTACCTTCACTCATCATTACTGTCTCTGTTACTTCCACCGTGCCTCACACTACCTCCATTACACACCACAGGTAAGAAGCAGCCGATCTTCTCTATTCTTTCTATTTTCTGTATTATACATTAACTGTCATCACATCACTCGGCTTCTGCCATTTATGCCACTCCATGTCTAATTTTAGTTTCCGAAAGGAATAATTCGAAGATGTCAGTCATTTTATTTCGTGCTGTGTGTTTATAGACAGCGACACAGTCTATGGAAACACGAAACCAGTGTCATGTCTCTCTGTCTCTGTCTCTCTCTGTGTATGCCTTGTTATGTTTGTCTATCGAACTCTTGGATGGTTGAAGTAGAGGGAGGAGACACTACAACTGATTGATTATAGACCTTTCTCTCTTCCCTGTAATGTGTACGTATACACACACACAAATATATTTAATATACACACACACACACACACACACACACACACACACACACACACACACATATATGTGTGTGTGTGTATGTATATATGTATGTGTGTGTGTATTGACATCGGCTGACAACAATTCATTTGGTTAGAGAAACTCGAATGCATTCTACACACCGCATGATAATTGTTTGTGTTTAGCATATATATTACTTGAACGAGTGAATAGTTAAGTAATCGTAATTTCCAATTTAAATTGTCAATTTCCTTTTCTCACTTTCCCCATTTTAATCGATTTCCTCGTACATACCCACCCCTTACTCTGATCATCATCGTCTCACACACACACACACACACACACAATCATAGGCATAAACTTGTGGGTCAGGACCGTTTCAGCTATCAAAAATCTCTAAGGGAGTAGATAGACGTCCTTATAGAATTCTCTTCGGCAACCAGAAGTGTATGTACGGATACAGATAGTACAGATGTATATATTATATTTGTATGGATGTATAAGTATCTTCTGCTGACCCATCTACACAGACCAACGAAGAATTTTACAGTCTCAAGAAATAGCAGCCAAATCTGTCTCAAGTTACACCCTATCATTTTATAGAACGAAGCTACATTGGAGTCTGTTGGGTTTGGTCTGATCAGTCAGATGTAATCTGGGGACAAAACTAGTATACACACACTAACACACACACATACTAATTAACACCTGTTTATTGCACCGCCACTGTCTCTATAACATATATGGTGTTCTAAATTAATATATTTATCGATATATTTTACATAACATAGAATGTTTATAGACACCCGCCCCCAAATACCTATAATAAATGTACTTCAATACAAATACCCTTCATATATATATATATATAGATATAGATAGATAGATAGGAGAGATGGGTGGCTAATGAGGAGGGAAATAAGATGTGATAATCATACATTTCCCTGAGATTTCATAAACTTGGATGTGTTTGTTGCTGTTCTCACTGGGAACTGAAACAGAACCATGTTTTTCGCATTGTTATGTAATAACAATCAGACCGTCATTAGTGAAGTTTGATCTCTTGACCTGTGGCACACAAAGCACGGAAACTAGAATAGAAACCTACGAACTGTACAAATACATACATACCCATATATAT
>JAOPJW010003715.1:30684850-30695643 GCA_027122535.1 Octopus maya | reverse complement strand
AGCCCCTTGTGGGTAGTAAAGAAATAAGAATTAACTGTTGCTGGTTTTCGTCAGATAGCAGTTACAGTGTCGAGTAACAAACTGCTGGAACAGTTGAGTTGTGAAACGAAGATGGTGGGGAGAACTTTGCAGTGTGTGTGGATAGTGAGGCAGTGTGGCTCATTGATATGGGCTTGGTGAAATGCAGCATCCATGACTTGTTCCATGTATATAATACCTGTGTGAGGAAAGAAAAGGATGTATTTTCTGGTGGGTTGTAGTGCTGCATGAATTGAGAAAATTGGATTTGGTGGGAGGGGAAAGTTGTCAGCCATAAGTTTATGGTAGACCGAGATGGAAGCTGACAACAGACAAATAGCCAAGTCATCTGTAAAATGAATACCTAAACCTTTTTTTCTTATTTCAATTTACTGTTTTCAATTTCTATGACAGCCAGTTAATTGGCTTAACTAGGCACAATAGATTTGTTTTGGTTGTACCATGCTTCCAAGCTTGCCAGGTTCAACACTAGTGTCTAACATGTATTTTTGACTAGTATGATGTTGCATTAGTGTTGTCTGTCTAGATAAGTTTAGTTATAACTGCTGTAAAAAGCACCTTATACACTCTGTAAAGTGGTTGGCATTGGGAAAGGCATCCAGTTGGGAAATCATAACAAAGCAGAACTTACAGTCCTTAGGTTTGCCAGCTTCTGTCAAACTGTCCAACCCATACCAGCATTAAAATGTGAAATGTGGATGTTTCTATGACCTTGTCCCCTTTTGTTTTTCTATCTTTCTCTGTGGTAGAATGTGCACTGACATGAAATAGTTGCCTGCATAGTATGAATCTTATTGGGCTCACCTCATGTTTATTTCACCAGCCATACTCTTGTGGCTTAGGACATGTTGGGAGAGGGTCTTAATTTTAGCTTGTATTTTCCTAGATTGATTACTTTTACTGTAGCTAAGGAGCTCTGTCTACCCTTGCAAAAATCTATTTAACCCCATAGATGGGGCCCTGACTGATACTGCTTTGTCAAAATGGACCTGTGAGTAATGGTGACTACACACTCTCCCACAACTTCCAAACTGGACCCTTACCACCAGATGCTTTACCATATCCTATTTCCTTTTATTGGTATTGAATACCTTTTCATGATCCTATAACAAATTCTCATCTCCTGAATAAACCTTGTGACACCCCTGACTGTTTCATATCTGAGTATGTCACAACCCTTTGGTTAAAAGCCACTGGTTGTCTATTTCTGGATGGCCCTACCTGGGCCAGATTGATTTGGTCTGAGCTTAATAATATCTGCTTGACTGCACTTCAGGTGTGTGTCACGGTATAGTTTCAGTAACTAATATGTTGGCATTTTACGAAAATCTACCTTTTTCAGGTAGGATATTTGAGAACATACTTTGGTACCTCTTATGCTCTCCATTACCAACCTCACTAATAAATCTATTCCACTTGTCACACTGTAACTTCTAATTCCTTGTCTAAAGTTGTCACTTTCTCTCCTATGTCCTTTGATGGTGGAGGCTCTTGTGAAGGTGACCATCACTAGTGCTGTTAAAAAAATTTTTTTTTAAATCTGCTCATTTTGCACCATTATTGTATTTTGACCTTTTTTGTTAGAATAAAGAAAAATGTCAGCTAAGTTTGATATGCCTTACTACAAATTTCATACTTGACGACCTAATATATTCAACCTTTATGTAACAAGATTCAGGGAGATTTAGCTGTTCATTGTAATCATATTTCTTTCTTTCAAATCTGAATTCATGTCAGTGTTAATTTTTGCCTTTACTTCTTATGGGGTTGAATAAAGCGCTGGCCCAGTATTGGGGTTCGTTTGTCTATACCCTCTACTGAAATTTGAGGCCCTGTGCTTATGTCATTTTCTCGGCCCTTCTTAGTGTGACAGTGTCGGAATCAGTCCTGTAATCTGATGGGAGTGCCTCGGCAATATTTCAGTTGCATCTTGTCACAGTCAATTTTGCCTTTTAATTTTCTCATAAGTCCAGTCCACTACAGTACCAGTCAAATGGACCTAAGCCGCCTTGATCAACTGCTCTACTCTTTGCCAATGCTATATAAATAACCAGGTCAGATATTGAATGAAATGAGATTTATTTAAACATCCTTGAAAACCCTTTCATTCAGGATGGTTAATTTATGAACAAAAGTTTCTCGGACACGAGACTGTCAGCATCAGGACAATGGCCCACCATTTAAATTGGTCTAAAATCGGAAATTGGCAGTGAATGGTATTGTTTTTCCAATGTGGTGTTTTTGATTAGGCCATTCCTATATGCTTTTTCCTGACTTCAGTAAGAAAGAAAAAAAAAATCTTTGAATTTGTTCAAGTTCAAATCCATGCCAATGTCAATTTTACCTGTCATTCTTCTGGGGTCAAAAAAAAATAAAATACCAGTTAAGTATTCAAGTCGGCATACTTGACAATAATTTTACTATATATGTCATTGGGCTTGCGTTAGAAATTGTTTATTGTTGATAGAATTGGAGTATTTGACCTTGCAGTATTTAATTGCAATCTTTTATGTTCTGAGTTCAAATCCTGCTAGAATTAAATTTTTTTTTTATCCTTCTGGGGCAGATAACCTCATTTTTACTACAAATGGCATTGTGCTTGTGTTCATTTTGTTGGCAGTAGCACAGCTCAGCATGAGACTAGGTGCTTTACAGATGCATAGTAATCTTTTGTTCGGAGTTCAAATCCTACTGGAATTAAATTTGATTTTTTTTTTTTTTTTTTTTTTTTTTTTTTATCATCCTTCTGGGGCTGATTTAATCAGCTGTATTACTACCTCCACTGCAACCAATCTATACTGGACCTTGTTCAGATTAGAATTCAATATAGTAGAAAGCATATAAAACTGCTTTAGCTATGAAGTCTTCTGTTTTGAGTTCAAATCGCAAGTAAATATCACTTATTTAAAGGATCCTTGATAAGGTCATCCATCTTACTAGAAATAGCTGCTAATCCTTTCGCATTGTTTCCTGTCATAGGAAAGATTAAAAAAAAAATTAAAGCCGAAATGTATCAGATTGTACATGTTTAAGGGTTGACCCAAGGCCAGACAATTACCTGGTCATTTTTTTAAAAGTTGATAAAATGTTTGATATATTAATGGCTTGTCCCTTACTCTGTAGAGATTTGCAAAGATTTGTCCTTGTGTACAAAATATTTGAATGCTTGCTCTCAAATTTTATGGCTGGGTTGTTTAGTCTGGAGTCTTCCGTTATCAGATCTAGGATCAAAAGTATTTCTATCTGTAACCCTGTCCTTTTTTTTTTTTTTTTTCTTTTTTAGAAATATGTCTAGGACTACATCATACAATATCTTGTTTTTAGAGACACTAGCATATGATTGTAGGGATTGTTGGCCTCTATATCCAGTAGAACAAGCTGCTGCTTTAGTGGGTGGCATGTAAAGATATTGTTTGCTGCTATCTGTACTTAGCACGTCTGCCCCCAAATATATCTGTAGTATGGTGGTTGGAGCAATACTTTGTCCTTGCATTTAAGATGTTTCCGGACTCGTTGCTGCACCATCATGTAGTTACGCCATGTATATGCAGTGGCTACTCGTCAAGTCTTGGACTAATATTTATGAAATATATCTTAAGCTTGTCGGCTTTGCTTGAACAGATCTATGGCACAGAAGTGACAGACACTTCAAACTGACCATCTCAAATGATTGTTCTAGTAGCCAAGTAATCTTATCTTTGCAGGACAATGGTTTATTTAGATCTTGTATTTGTAGAGAGTAATGTTACTGGTTATAGGTTTCCATAAGAGTGATTACTGGTACATTACAGCATCCATATGCTTTGAAAGACAATAGTATTCACTACTATCTAATCAAGATTTGAGTTATGTCTCAAGCTACTGCTATCTAGCACCTTCAGATGATCTCTACTCAACCATGACACAACTGCTACTCAGCACACCTACCACGGCCAGACTACCTATGCCATATTCACTGGCTTCCGATGCCACAATTATTTTCAGTTTTGGGTTGAAATGAGTTAATGATAACTCTGAAATTAACCACTTTTTTAATTACTCGAATGATTTCTGACATTCGTTTGTCCAGCTCCATTTTGAGTTCTTTAGTAATTCGTTCAATGGAGCTCTTAGCTTGAACATTTTAGGTATATACAACTGATAACTTACCAGATCGAAAAGATACTTGTAGTGTTTTTGTTAGTGGGAACAGGCATTTTTTTTTTTTTTTATTGAGTCAATCCTAGATGTCTGGTTTTCGTCCATTTTCGTTGATCACCTGTCATAAGTACTTTATTTTAATCAAAAAAAATTCCCATTTATCCTCCCTTACTTTAAATCTATAATCACTTATTTGTTTGAAAACCCCTTCTATATGTTCGCTATGCTGGTCCCTTGAATCAATAGCACATGAAAAGACATTCGAGCGAGTTTGTTGCCAGTAAAGTTAGGTCCAGTCTAGGGGCAACACATCCCCTGCTCTACTCATATCTTCTCACCCCGTCACCATTTGTCATTGGTCATCGCCAAACCTATCATTGGACTGGTGGACGTTGGATGGCCCCAAGTGGGACAGTGAATGGAGACAGCTGAGCAGTCCAGTTTGCCTGTTGCTTGATTTGTCACATTTGTGGTCGCACATTTTCTTGGCATACCCAGTGTCAGAATTTGGGTGTGTAGCAGTCTGATTTTGGAGTTTGTCTATTTAGAGAGGCTGTTATGGATCTTAAGTTTGATGTGGTGGAGTAAGATTTTCACCAATTTATTAAAAATAATCGAATAATCCACTGGAAGTTGGAAGGCACCAAATCCAAGCTGTACAGTAGATGGAGCTGGCAGAAACGTTAGCGCACTGGGCAAAATGCTTAGCGGTATTTCATCTGCTGTCAAGTTCTGAGTTCAAATTTCGCCGAGGTCAACTTTCCCTTTCATCCTTTCTTGGTCGATAAATTAAGTACCAGTTACGCACTGGGGTCGATGTAATTGACTTAATCTCTTTGTTTGTCCCCTATATGTTTAGCCCGTTGTGGGCAATAAATAAATAGTACTGTAGAGGGAGGAGATGGTGTTGATTAAAATAGTCCCAGTGAAATATTGGAGTCTGTCATTGACTTGCCTGCTTACCTCAAAATTACTGGTCTTGTGACGAAAACAGAAGCAAATATTTTCAACAAAATTTTAATATAAACGTTTTAATTTTTATATGGAGCTGGTATGGAGGAGAAAGCCACTCCAAAGTAGAACTTCTTATTGTTGACCTTTTCTTCAAACTTCTCAGCCTGGTCCTAAATCCTTGATGTTGACTTTCCCTTTCTAACCCAACTATTGATCTCTGTGTAATTTGTTTAATCTATGTAATATGCAAATATATTTAAATCTGAAATCAATAATTTGGCCTTAATGTCTGCTGAAGAGTGTTCTGTATCTTTTGCTGATATTTTTGTGGCCAATGCCCATAACTCCCCTAAATCTGATCCACTTAGTTGAAAATAAATACCACATACCGGTATTTTAAGCCACTGTTAACTGAAGAATCGGACTAACCACATAGTGGTTTGGTTTGGCTGGTCTGATTGTCCCCTACACCATCTGGACTGTTACTTCCTGCAGGGATTTTGGTTTCTTTTGGTTAAACTTGTACTGGTTCAGCAGTTACACTTGCTTGGTTTAGCCCCACACAGGGTCTTTTGCTTGGCTAACCCTACAAAGGCTCAATTTCTGTTCTATAACTTGTAGAATAAACTTCCATTTAAAAAAGCATCCAGTCCACACTGGGAAGTGGTTAGCATTCGGAATGCATCCAGCTGTAAAAACCTTGCGAAGACTGACCTCGCCTGTGCTTGTACTACATAAAAGGCATTTGGCCCACTCTGCTGGGTGGTTGGTGTTAGGGAGGGCATCCACCCATAAAAACTAAGCTAAAACAGAAGTCTAGAGCAGGCTTCTGCCTGTCTGGCTCCTATCAAATTGTCCAACCCATGACAGCATAGAAAGCAGATGATAAATGACGATGATACACTGCTGAAAGAATGATTTAGTACTGACCTTACAAGGCCTATTTTCTCTATATAAATCCTGTGATAAGAGACTTGCTTCTAAACCACATGGCTCTGGGTTCAGTCCCATAACATGGTACCTTGGGCAAGTCTTCTAGAGTCTCAGACCAACCAAAGCCTTGAGTAGATATGGCAGATTGAAACTGTGTGGGTGTGGGTGTGTTCACACACACAGTGAAAACTGGTATTGATTCCCTTGACTAAAAATTGAAGGGCAGCCCCAACATGGCTGCAGTGTAAATGACAAACAAGATTACAGGGGCACAATTATCTCCAGGTGTAAGGAGATATTTCTGATTATCAGCTTATCCCTCAAGGAATAGACTTGTGGCTATTGTCCAGACCATCCTGTCTCTTCAGAATTGGTGTGTGTCCGAGACTATATTGTCACAATTTTTTCTGTTTAAATTGTAGTAGAATGTGATTTGAGAGATTTGGCTGCTGTTTCTAGCAGTTTGATAACTGTCATTGTTAGGAATAAACAGGTATGGCAAAAGTTGTTTCGGAATATTCTTTAAATTTCTTCCCTTCATGTCTTAAGACTTAGTTTATGCAGGGACTTCTTTTCTTTTTTTTAACCCTGATCATTTGTAAACTGCATACCTTGTCATAGCTGGCTGGTTCTAAGGGGTTTCTAGTTAAAGCAAAGGGAAAACTTCTTCGCCTGTTCCAAGAAGTATCACTGGGTACCTGCAACTAGCCATTTTTAAATGTATTACTGTGCCATGAGGCTTTGGACATACCTGGCCTATATCTTGCATTTGACTGTAAACCATTTGTTGAAGTATGGTCACTGTGAGAATTTCCTCATGTTAGGGCACCTCAGTTGCTAATATTACAGTCACTTCAAAATGCCCTTATCTGTTCGGATTGGTCACAGGCTGTGTATGTACGCACGAGAGGGTGGTGGTTAAAGAGTTGGTTTTGTAATCAAAAGGTTGAGTTCAATCCTTTTGTATGGCATTGAGTAGTTTTTTTTTTTTTTTTTTTTTTTTTTTTTACATTTGGTTTCTTGTTGATCAAAGCCTTCTGAATGAAATTTACTTGAGGAAAAACTATTTGCAGTCATGTGGCTGGGCAGTGCCATTAATTTAAAGGGTCGGCCTTTTCACACTGTCCTGCTAATCCACTTGCCTTATAATTCAATGAATAGGTAGTTTGGTTGATGGAATAATCGGAGTGTTCATTGTCAAAACTGACAATGATTCCTTTCAGTTTTTGCCTTTCCATTTTTGGGAAGGTGCGTGGCCTAGGGGTTGAGTATCTGGTTCATAATCTAAAGTTGCAAGTTGGGTTCCTACATTGAGTAGCAGACTGCGTCCCTGAGCAAGGGGGCCCCAATAAGCTTGCAAGTTCCTGCATTGAGTGACAGATTGCGTCCTTGAGCAAGTCGCCCCCAATTCACGTTGCTTTAGTTCAATTGGTTTGTGATGGATGGAAAATATTGTTCGGATTATTTTATTTCAACCATTAAGGTCATACAGATTTCCAGCAACACAAAAACACAGTTACAAAAATACATGGGGAACACGGGTGAAATGATTATGTACATGTGAGTATGAAACGGATGTCTACCCCCAAATAGACAGCACCGTTTTAATTCTTACCCTTGAATCTCGGGAACACAAACTCAAACTCACATTCATCCTGCTTCCATAGTTCTTTCTCTTCAATCACGCCTGACCATTCCTTGAAACCAACCACTGCACCACTCACAAACGTACCCGCCTCAAACTCACTCACAATCTTGTCAGCAACTCTTATTATACCTTTTATGTTAGCAAGTCTTTCTTCCACTTTCACATTGCTTTTATATCTTAAATATTCTCTCACATTTCTCCATCTACGCCTAAATGATCTCACCATGTCATCCCTGATGGGCTCCCAATTGCCCCACCCTTTCAAACCTTCTTCTCTAATCTTCCTCTCCACACTCTTATCTCTTGCACTCACACTCTCACTCTCCATACACTCCTCTCCATCCTTCCCTTTCGTTCTCTTTCGGGGTGGGGAATCTTTGTCCTTTCTTCCTTCTTTTTCCTCAGATTTTAAAACAAAGTCTTTTTTTCTTATCCTCTCCCCGGATGTGGAGGGCTTTGGGCCTCCCCTGCTCTCCACAACTGGGGCGCTTAGTCTCTTTTGGTCTCTCTTCCCTTTTCTTTCTCCGTATATCGCGAACTTGGGTGCGCTGCGCGATTTTCTTGTTGGTACAGTTTTCCACTTCTCCACCGACTTCGCTTTAGCCTCCTTCTCCATTGGTGTTGTCTCACACACCACCTTCTCCTCCACCACTTCCGCTGCTCGCACCGTCGACTGCACACTGGCATTTCCAGTCTCTTTCACTATTGGTATTGTCTCTTCCTCCACCACTGCCGCTGCTTGCACCGCCAACTTCACACTGGCAATTTCAGTCCCTTCCTGCTCCGTCCGACTGCATTCCTGTTCTGTACATCCTGTTTGGATGTGGCCTCTCCTGCCACATGTAACACAAAACAGGATGTCCCTCCACATTTACCTTCAGTTGTACTTCACTGTCTAATAAAATTGACTCCTCGATTTTATACATATCTTCTGGGGTCACCTGGAGGGTCACCTGTACGCCATAACCCCACCATTTATTCACACGGGTTCTTTCTACTTGAGCGAGTCACTCCAATTCACGCTGCTTTAGTTTAATCGGTTTGTGATGGATGGTGACTGAGGTGCGCTAACACGAGGAGGAAAATCCAAGTTGCTGATACAGTCACTTTGAAACACTCCTTTACCTGTTTGGATTTGTCGCAGGTTGTGTGTGTGTACGTACGTACTAGGGAGTTAAGAAGTTCGTTTTGCAATCACAAGGTTGAGAGTTCGATCCTGTTGTATGGCATGGAAAGAACTTGACATTTTCCTTTTAATTCTTTCCCTGAAAGGAGCTTGAACCTGGAATTGTACTTACATTATTCTATGGGTTTGTAAAAGATTCGTTGAGAAACGGTAATATTGTTCCAAGGCAAGAATCAGCGCTTTCATTATGGCCTTGGAGCAGGTGGGTAGAAATTACTCCACCTACAATCCCACCGTCCCAATTTTTTTTTTAATATGGCAAAGTAACATTTAGCAATAACCCTATTACAATCGTTTATTCGCCAACACAATGTCTGTCGCTCGACCATACAGCCGTATGGAAGCTTCATATGGGGATGGGTCGGGGCCACCGGAGTCACTGCACCGACTAGTGGAACCTTATTGAGTGAAGTTTGTTACCCATCTCTACCACATTTGTTGCATCGGTAGACGGGTTTTTGCTCGTTGGCGGCTGGGCCCGAAAAGTGTTGCGAGCATGATACCGAGATCAACGCGCATGGGATCTTGAAGATGAGGTCATCTACAAAAGGGTTCTGGTTCGAGAGCGGAGTCACAGAGGGAAGACCCCGAAAGTGAGGGCAGGGTCCTCGGCGAGGCAATTGGGGAGTTGCTCACCTGAGAACCAGAGTAGAAACGGTGGTTTAGAACAAATCGATCGAGATTCGACCTGCAAAGAGTCAGGATGAATCAACTTCAGTAGAAGAGTACAAATCGGTGAAGGGTCAGCTGAAATACAATGGACGAAACCAGACGTCGTGTCTGCCCATGTGAAAGGTAGTTTTTCGCCACGACATGCCATGAGTTTCTGTTGATCTACTTTCTACATTTTATAGGCTACTGGTTTATCAGCGCCTGGCTGCCGCATGTTTCTTGTTTTATCATTTTTCGTCATACTGATTTGCGGCATTTTCCAGATGTAAATGCCTGATTGATTAAGGTAACTTATAGAGGCGCAAGGAACCGCATCACCGGCACAAAAGTGCCAGCAACTAGTCTCATCCAGATCATAAACAACACCTCCCGATACAAGCCGCTGCTGGTCAACGCGCCAACCGGGCCCGATTGCATCTTCTGGTACCTAACAGGAACCTCCCGTGCAGCTACAAAACCATCCCTAATTTTCTAACATGAGAACCTCAGACTCGGACCCCCCCCCACACACACACACACAAGCACAGACCCACCCTAATGTATAAAAAACTAGAGCCAGCCTCCGATTAGAATCGGACAGAGCACCAAGAGACGCAGCTCACTCACTCGGCCGACCTGTGAAACTCAGTCGGTGAAGGACTTATGGTCGCAGGCTCCACGACCAGAACATCCCACCCCGACAACGAAGAACCCCTCTCCTTCCAGTCAGATCACCCATGCTCAACTTGGTCTCTTATTAACTGGAACCGCTTTGGGAGAATGGAACACCTTTAGTTTGTCCAAAATAAGAGAACGAATCCGGTATGGTGGAACCTGCCGGCATAGCTCCTCCCACAGACGTCAGCTCTCGTATAACATCATAGTAATGTTCCTTGAGACAGAGATGGCTACATGATGAAAGTCACTGACGTGTATGTGTGTAGTAATTCATATCGTTTGCTACTTCACAGAGCTACTTAGCAATCTAAGTCTTCCCGTTGAACTGATTCCGTAATCAATCAGTAACTTGAGGCCCCATGAGCGCTCGTTATTTTTCCCCACAGGTCAGCTCTGGCTCTCACCTATGATCAAACTTTTTCCAGAAAAGTTATCTTTTTCTCTTTTTTTCAAGACGGTAAATTGTTTTTGGCTGCTATTTTTAACAAACCGAGCGATTACTTGGAGGTCCCCGCATAGAATCAATGTTTCTGTTTTGGCGTTGTGATATTTTATTGGCCTTGT
>JAOPJW010003715.1:30612909-30625239 GCA_027122535.1 Octopus maya | reverse complement strand
ACCGTGACCATCCCGTACGATTTATGTTTATCAATAATTACATTGTGCACGGTATTTCTTTTCCATTTGAAGATGGTAGGATGACATAAGGGTGAAACGGCTGCTATTTCTAGCAGATCGTGCAACCCCATAGTGGCAGAGGCATCTTCGCTGGCTTGTTTGTGACATAGTTTCAGGCGTGTGTGTAACATCATTTGGTGTGCGTGCGTGCGTGCGTGCTTGTGTGTGTGTATGTGTATTATATATATAATTTCACCGTAAACACATGTCAAGTGCTTTGTGCTTGCATTATATAGGTCGCGTGTACTCTGGATTCTGTCTGCTAGTGTGCAAGCTGTTCGTTTT
This sequence comes from Octopus maya, assembly GCA_027122535.1. Classification (NCBI taxonomy): domain Eukaryota; kingdom Metazoa; phylum Mollusca; class Cephalopoda; order Octopoda; family Octopodidae; genus Octopus; species Octopus maya. Next base: position 30,624,894 of record JAOPJW010003715.1, on the reverse strand, counting down.
AGATTATAACCACATCCAGTTTGCCAAAATAATTGGCACAGCAATCAGGGCGTCGTATGAAATGCCTTGCGGTGCATAGCTATGTGTGGTGAGTTCAAATCATGCTGAGGTCCGCTTTGTCATTTTCTTCTTCCGAAGTCGATAAAACGAAGTAGCAATTGATGTACCGGAGTTAATTCAATCAATTGTTATTCTCCCCACCAATCGTCTACTCGTGTGCATATGTTAGAACCAATTATTAGTATTCTTAGAAAGGAGTCGGCGGCGAGCTGGTAGAATCGTTAGTACACCGGGTGAAATGCTTAGCGGTATTTCGTCTGCCGCTGCGTTCTGAGTTCAAATTCCGCCGGGATCGACTGCGTTCAAATTCCGCCTTTCAGCCTTCTGAGGTCGATAAAATAAGTACCTGTTAAACAGTGGGGCCGATGTATTCAATTTATCTTCTCCTTACCAAATTTCAAGCCTTGTGTCTATAGTAGAAAGGATTATTATTATTATTATTATTATTATTATTATTATTATATGCTACTCGTGTCACCATTATCTTTCATCGTTTGAATGAGCGAGAGAGTAAAACAAGTTACTAGCGTCAGTTTCGTGGACTCAACTCTCCCCTCGGAGGTTGGCACTTTGCCTATCTTAGGCAATCATATTATACAACGAAGTCTGTTGTGGGGGAGAGGAGGGATTTGCTATTTCGGTTCTGTCTATCTGGTCGTCATGTGTTTTCTAATCTAATAAATAAACCGTCAGAAACTAGGATTAAGCCAGCATCATATAATATTACGTATAGAACACACAGTTTTTAAGTTTAGTTTTGAATTTTTTCCGTGCGTCATCGTCCAATGATGACCCTGTACACCTTATTAGCGATGTATTTCCCCGAGGGTAATTGGGCGTTTCGTGTCTTTCGGCAACCACACTCTCTTACTCGGACGACCTAACCGACTTTTGAATTGCATGCATACATACATACAGACAGACAGACAGATACTCACTCAAACATTTTCTTGGATTGATTCTTGTTTTCGACAACAGAAATTAAGATTTTTTTATTTTAACTGCCCCACCACCACACTTCTTTTTATTTTGTAACATTTTCCGATTTTGCTTATTAAAAGAAATTCTACGTTAGAAAATACGGAGTTATCAATCCTGAAAAAGAAAGAAAAGATTTATTCCAAAATTTAAGTTTTTCTCTATTTTTTAATGCAGGATTGCCTGACATAATTTTCCACTTTATTTTGTGATCAAACCAAAAGAACGCCAAACGACACTACATACCCGCCGTGGGTCCACAACCTGTAGATTTTCAATCTTGCAACTGATTCGTTTACGCCTCTAACATACTAAATTGACACTTACCAGTCGCTGTCTGTCCCCTTTTTGGTTAATAAAAATAAAGTGCTTTACCCAAGGACGCACCATTCCTCCTTGGCCGTGAATCGTACCCAACATCTTATGATTGAGAACTCAGTTGCCTAACCAATAAGCTACGTGTCTTCACGTTCTACACGTATTTCATCTCACGCTTCTTGATTTATTATTATTATTTTTTTTATATCTCCCTTTCTTCGTTTGGACATTTGTTTAGCCAGCTAAACAAATGCTTATGCCAGCCATCTACCCACCATCTATCGAGCCTAGCCATCCATCTAGCTATCTATCGAGCCTTTCGTCCATCTACCCGCCCTTCGAGCTAGCCGGCCATCCATCTAGCTATCTATCGAGCCTTTCGTCCATCTACCCGTCCTTCGAGCTAGCCGGCCACCCATCTAGCTATCTATCGAGCCTTTTGTCCATTTATCCGTCCTTCGAGCTAGCTGACCATCCATCTAGCTATCTATCGAGCCTTTCGTCCATCTGCCCGTCCTTCGAGCTAGCCGGCTATCCATTCTTCGAGCCATCCACTCGTCCTTCGACCCATCCATCCGTCTGTCTATCTTGCCATCCATCTGACGAGCCATCTATCCGTGTATTTATGTGTGTTTGTCAAGTCAGAGAGACGTATATATTTATAACATTGACAGATGCTTTGTGCCGGCTTAGTTTCCAGCAATGTGTTGTTTGTGTATTTCTGTCTAAAAGAGTGTGAGTGAGAGAGAGACAGGGTACGTGTGCCTAAACACGTGCACCCCAGTCAGTCTGACTGAATTTCCATTGTGTACGTATTATGTATGTCTCTGTTCATACTCTTGTTTGTCTGTGTGTATGCCTTATGCCTATCTTATGTGAGTGTGTGAGAGACGTTTTGTCTGTGCGCCTATGTGTATGTACACGTTTCTCTTTAGCAATGTGTATCTCTCTCTTGATATGCGAGTATATCTCTCTTTCTGTGTGTGTGTGTGTGTGTGTGTGTGTTTATGCTTGTGAAAGCATTTATTTGAATATAGCACTATCGAGTGTGTCTATTATCTTTTACGTCACGACAGCGGTGCTCCAGCGTGGCTTGAGAGCTACAATAAGTTTGCTAAATAAATAAACTGGCTTCCTGCGCAAGAGACCTCTATACCGTCGTTCAACCTGCTAGAAATAACAGGCAGTCCGCCCTCGAATGCATTTTCTCCTATACGCTAACGATTCTGCCAGCTCGCGCTGCCTTTTGTTTCCAATTTTTGGCACAAAGCGAGTTCCAGAGGGATATGAAATAGCAAAGTTGATTTCGATGGGATTTGGACTCGGAACGGAGACGGCCCGACGCTCTTATGAGTCTGCCAAATCGCGCCAATAAAAATGATTTTAACTTTTGGCTCAAGGCCAGCAATTTTAAGAGAGTTTAGTTTATTACAGGGGTTATCTATGAACCTCTTTGACTACTATTCTATATTAGTGCCTCCCCCCGGCCCACCATAGGCCAGGCGCACTCCCAGGAATTTTTCTAAGGGACGGCACAAGGCACAGGGTCAGAAAGGAATTCAATTCCAGGAGAAAAAAGCACGATAACATTTAGAAGGGCGCACTTTTCCTGAGGGTGGGCCACATGCCCCTCAGCACTCCCTCCTTGTGTCCACCCCTGTAGCCATTCGATGTTTTAAGAGCTAGTTTTTTCAAAATTCCTGTTTTGCAATTCACACATTAACTTGTGTAGATTAAACTATATAAAATGTTTGAGAAGGAACCTTGCTGTTTCTTGTAATAAATACAGCTAAACCAAAATGTTTCCCATTGGCCCTTATTATACTACTGTACGTCCCCAATTTACTATTTTTCTTGCATGCACCTCCTATATGGATCCCAGTTGAAAACCACTGGTCTATTACATTAACCCCGTTTTGATTCCAACCCGGCTGAGGACAGGGTCTCTGGTTCTCTGGTACAAAGACTCTTAAGTTAAAATGTTCACGTTCATATTTGTAAAAACCTCGTGTCATTAGCTTACTTTGTGCATTTAATATGGCGGACAAAGTGAAAATAACTGCGTCCAGGTGAAAGAGAAAATAAAATATTATCATTGTGTGTGTGTACCGTAAATCTTTGAGTATAATACGCAGGGAATTTTTAGGGGGCTGTACATCTGAAAAAACCTAAACATTCTAGTGTAAATCTTCGTCATCGTCAGATTCATAGTGAACATCAGAAGATTCATTTTCATTTATTTCATCTTTCCATACAACGTCATCCTGAGTACCATCCAGTGCAGACGATATACAGCAACATCACGGTAATGATGCAAACTGCCAATACAAACAGCAGGATGAACTTATTTATTTTAATAAATGTTGCTTACTGCAAGTTATGGATGATTCTTTTATGACTTCATTGCCTTTCAGGCTTAGCTTAAGGTATTTTCGCGCCCGACATCACAAAATGCGTCTGAATAAACATTGTCGGACAGTAAATAGAGACACGGACAGTGCTTAGAAAATATTTTTCATTTTTAACCTCGTATATAGTACGTACTAGGGATTTTGACCATTAAATTTTTTTGGGGAAAAAAAAATGCGGATTATACTCGAGGATTTACAGTACCTGTGACGGTGTGTGTTATGTATTGCTGTGTTTGTCTTGTGTCGCAAAATATGTCTCATTGTAAAAACATCCGGTTTGATAACTGACTAAATAAACAAATAAAATCAGCCTCATTTGACGGTTGATAACTTTTGTTATTGATTACTGACGATTTTTGTCTGTTATCAACAAACATTTATTTACCTCTCACTTTTAGTCAGCGTGTAGTTTTATCTAACTCGTCGCCATATTCTTTTTATTTTATTTTATTCGTTTAAATCATTTGACTGCGGCCATGCTGGAACACCGCCTTTAGTCGCGCAAATCGACCCCCAGGACTTGTTTTTTGTGAACGTATTACTTAATCCATAAGTCACTTTTGCCGAACCGCTAGGGTACGTAAACACACCAATATCGATTTTCGAGCGATGTTGAGGAGACAAGCTCACGCACGCACGCACGCACGCACGCACGCACGCACGCACGCACGCACGCACGCATGCATGCATGCATGCATGCATGCATGCATATATATTATTGGCCTCGTGCGAAAATTTGAAACCAGTATTAGGGTGGCGAGATGGCAAAACGTTCGACTTTACGTTCAGAGTTCAAATTTCGTCGAGGTCGACTTTGCCTTTCATCCTTTCGTGCGTACATACATACATACGTATACACAATATGCATTCAGTTACAAAAATAAATCCACCAATTGATCACTGGAGTCGATGAATCGACTTATCCCTCCTCTTAATTTGCTGGCCTTGTGCCAAAATTTGGAACCAATATTTACTATACAATAAATGCTAAACCTTTCGAAATTCTTGCTTGATTATTTGAAAGCATGCGCACAATAGCTCTAATTTTGGCGGAAAAGTGTGGCCCAATAGGACCAACTTCAGCCGTTGACATTTTATCGCCCTTCTCTCTCACTGAGATGGGGGTTGAAATAGTAATGTTGAAGTGGGTCTAATTTAATTGAGCAAAGCTGTCACTTCTGCCAGTACGAAAATTTCGAATGAAACCCTTAAGCTGTGTTCGACTAAAGTTCTTCAAATCGGTGCCCCAGCATGGCCGCAGTCTGATGGCTTAAACAAGTCAAAATGGAAAGGTACTGCTACAACCATTCTCGAATATCAAATAATGATAGCACTTTCTCTTTTTTTTTTTTTTTTTTTTTTTGTTTTAGTTTTCCACATCCTCTGCATCAATATTCATAGTTTCACTATCTTGCAATATTGCACTTAATAAGGCCTAACTTTCATCTGGGGAGAGAATCCTTTTGTTGTTAAAAGAGACAGCTTCCTAAATTCTCCCCATCATGGTTACTATGCTCTTAAAATTCCCAGCTCTACCACTCTTTATGGTATGCAGGTAAAAGAAACTGCCTTCCTATCACTTGTACGAAATTTATTCATTTCATGTTTGTTCTTATTGTTGTTGACTATTCTTGTGCATCAACTGTATGCAAAGTTCTCTGTTATCCTGCCTGTGATCCCACTACATCTCTTGTGTATCCATAGATGCGCTGTATGGAATCCCTACCTGTCTCTTTTCTGTACATTGAGCTAAACCATTTCCCAAATGAAGCAGAGTTTTGTATTCTTTCTGGCTAACTAAAAGCTTTGTCTTTACTAGATTTACTTGAAGGCCTTTCAATTTTCTGCCTTTTGCCATGTTTAGAATTTCTGTAAGTCATCAACAGATTCAGCTATGAGAACTAGGCCACCAGTATACAGGAGTTCCCACTAACAGCCTGTCTTAAATACTTTTTGTTATGGTTTGGAGAACTATAATAAACAAGAGTCAGACAAGAACAGAATCTTGATGGACCCCTAATTGCATGCTAAATTTCTTTATTGACAACATCTCTGTACATATCTTTCATGGATATTATATGCTATTCATCTGTGTGTGCACGTGCTTGTGTGTTTGTGTGTGCACACGCATGCATGTACTATCACTTTTAATCCAGATGTCATGTGTTTAATGTATTTCAATATATATCCTTTCTCCAAAGCACTGCTTCTGGTCCTCCTACTACAGTTAAATACTTCAGATTTAGTTACATTATATACATTTGACAGATATTTGTCCTCATCTTGTTTGTTGTTAACGCGTTTCAGTTGAGATACCCTCCAGCCTTCATCAGGTGTCTTGGGGAAATTTCGAACCTGGGTTCTCATTCATAAGGTATTTTTCAATGTTGTTATTATTATTATTATTATTACTATTATTATTCAGGTCACTGCCCAGAATCGAACTTGGAATCTTGGAGTTAGTAGCCCGCACTCTTAACCACTATGACATATGCCTATGGGCAATTATGGAGTGAATTTTTAGGGCTTATAAATCTAATATTTTCCTATGCTTCCTTAATACTGGTTCCCATATGCTATTCATATCTGCACTCAGTCTGCTTAGGAGGTTGTTGTGTCCTAGCAAATGTGCTGCTTCTTTTAGTTTTCGTATTCTCCAGTAGTGTTCTCTGTCTATTATTTTAATTTCTTCCCACAGGGGAAGGTGGTCTCCATTTTTCCATACATGATCAGCTATACCTGATTTATCAATATCTTCTCATGTCACAGATTTGCGATGTTCGTATACCCTTATTTTGAGGGGGCAACATGTTTCGCCTTTGTATGACCTACCACAGCTGCATGGGATGGAATACACACAGTTTTTGGTCAAATATCTGTCAAATATAAATAATATCCATCAAATGTAAATAATGTACATAATTCCTCATCTCTTAAATATAGAATGGCATTGTATATTGTTTTAGCAACAACATCATGTCACAGTGGTTGCAGGATTTTGTTCATTTCACTTTTGAGCTCTTAGCTGGTGTATTTATTTTTGCTACTATTGTTTAACAGGTACCATCTTAGCTATAAATTATAGCATTTGAATGCTGTCTGCATTGCTGTTAAGATTTTTCCTTCCTCATTTCTTCTGAGATAGAATCTATTAATAATGCTAGTTCTGTGGAAATTTGCAGCTGGTGCCAAGATCTTGTGGGTTTTAATGTCTACAAAGCAGATTTCCTCCAAAGCCCAGTCAAGTATTCCAAATGTTGATATTAGTACTGATACTGCAAATACATTGTGAGGTTTTTTTTTTAAGTGGGAAGTTCTGATTGCTATATCTTTCTTAGTCTGGTTTAATATTTTTTGGACATTCAATCCTTGTCCATTCTACTTTGTATGATATATTTTCATCAATACTAAAGTATTTGTAATGCTTTTCCTATGAAAAAGAGTAGGCAAAAGGCCTTTGAAGCAAAAGTTTGGGGTTTGGGGAACAGGTTTTATGCATTCAATTGTTAAATATGAACACTTCATCCTTATATCAACAGAAAATGTTTTGATTAAGATTTTTAGATCAGTCACAAAGAAAGGATTACATTGGAATCTCTTGTCGTTGTAGATCCTAAGACATAAGCACTGGATTTTCAAGAGCAAAAAAATAACAGTAGATTTAGGACTAAAATAAACAGAGGCACAAATAGACTATCACCTTAGAATAATTCTGTTGAAATATTAATAACATCATTGCACTTTCAGTCAAAAGAACGAGAATTGTGCACCAGGTCTTCATTTACCTTTCAATGGCAGAAACTAAGGCAGCAAGTACTTTTACCAACTGTTGTAACTTCAATAACCATGAATGAGGAATGGAATTGAATGCATTTCTGGAATCAAGCCATATGTCACAATGTTTCTTCACATTCCTTTCTTTTTACCCTTCTGCTTATTAGTGACTATATCGTTAGACTTTCAATGATCTTGGAAAAACTGGTTCAGGCAGCTGATGTACAGTTTGTACATAATGTTCATACAATCTATAAGCTTATAATTCTCTGCCAGAGGAATGATTTGGTTCTTGGTGGCAATGTTTGTTCATGCAAGCCAGTTTGGTATATCACTCTGTCCCTCCATAGTTCTTTTAAATATGTGTATTATTGATTTTCTATATAAGATCAACGTCATGTACCAGTAGCTAGATGTCTCTTCCTGGGGCATCACTATTATGTAGCTTTCCCTCTGCTTTGGTAAAAGTTTCTATATTCATCATACAGTCTTTACTGTTGATGTTGGTGCAGTTTTCTTGTATTACTGTGTCTAGCAATGTGGTATTCTGATTAAAATCTAGCCTTTTGTTCTTGATCTTTGACCAGAATGATTTTAGCACTTCCTAGGGTGGTGCTCTTTTCACTATGATGTTTCCCAACATCTTTTTGTATACAACTTGTGGAAGAAAACTTGCATTTTATATTACCTCATGTGTATGTGTGTTTTCTCTTTGCTTTTTAGCTTAAAGTTAATTTTGATAATCACCTGCTTGGTATTAAGATTGTGATGCAAAGCATCTTATTCATCTTAGTTTGTTCGTCATTTTTTAAATCTTAAGAAGCACTTGCAGATTTTTATTGTCCCAAATATTTTTATCATTTGTAGCATATGAATCAATGAGTTGCATTCTATCCCTACTAACCTAAGTTCAGCCACACTTTGCTTCAAGCTGGTTGGTAAATAGCCTGTTGTTCCAATTATAATGGGTATGCAATTGGAAGTGTATCTTGAGTGTTGGATTTGAAAACTTCTTAGACATATTCTTTCTGTATTTTTCTGACCATGCTGGTGCCCAGAATGTATCAACATGGTCAGAAAAATGACTGTTATATGCATAGTTTTTTTTCTTTTTCCTTGTTTTTACTTCATTCTATTCTATTTGTATTTATTTTGAAACACTTTGTATACAAATTTTACCGTTTTTATGGACGGTTTGGCATATGGAATTCTATTATGCATGTATTTTCGCCCGATTTTAACTTTTATACACCCAGCAATTTAGTGTCCATTTTCCATGCTAGCATGAGTTAGGTGGTTTGACTGAAACTGGTAAGCCAGAGAGCTACACCAAGTTCCAGTCTGATTTGGTATGGTTTCTATGGTTGGATGCCCTTCCTAATGCCAACCACTCCGAGAGTGTAAAGGGTGCTTTTTACATACTACCAACATGAGTGCTTTCCTGTATCACTGGCACAGGTGCCAGTTATGTGACACCAACTTCGACCATGGATATGATTTCATTTGTCTTGACAAGGCTTCACACGCATGGCATATTGCCAAAAGTCTTGGTCACTAGTCATCGTCTCCATGAGGCCCGTCTTTCTGGGTCTACTTCTACCACAGGTTCTCTTCACAGTTAAAGATCGGCACTTCTTTACACAGCTATCCTCATCCATACACATCACATGACCATACCAGTGCAGTAGTTTCTCTTGCACACCACATTTGATGCCTTTTATGCCCAACTTTTTCCTCAAGACACTTATACTTTGTCATACATGCACACTGACATTGCACATCCAGTGAAGCATACTAGCTTCATTTCTTTCAAGTCTATGCATAGGATGATTTCAATATAATTTGTAATATCCATAGATATTATGGTGGGTAATGCTATATTGCCTGAAGAGATCAATGCGTGTACAACAACCTACCATAATGTCCATGGATATTACAAATTATATTGTAATCATCTTATGGATGTGAATTACAGTCACAAAGAACATGTGATTTGTGGAAATGGGCATAGCAATACGTTGAAATATTTATGAAATTCCATCCTTGAATTATTATTATTATTATTACTATACTTATCCTATTTTATAATGGTGTAACTTTTTCCTTGCTATTGCAAACTGGAATTACTTGGCTGTAGTGGGCATAATAACAAAAGAGCTCCTATGTGCTGATTCAAAAATGGTTCCTATAAATGAATTTAAAGCATGTATATATATATAAACCACCACCACCCCACACACACATCTATATATAAACACACACACACATATGTATATATACATACACACACAGAGCAGTTAATTGATAGACAGGTAGGTATCAGTTCCTGTTTGATGGTGAGGCAATCAATGATGATGGAGTTGTATTTTACTGGCACAAGACTGTAAATTAGATGAAAAGGATAATGTTGTGCACTTTGACTCATTGTGTGTGTATGTGTGTGTGTGTGTGTGTGTGCACGCGCAGGTGAACGCACATATAGATCTATATGTGTATGCACATATGAGCACACATGAATGGCTACATGTTTGTGTGTATGTGAATGTATATGGCTACACATGTATGCAAAAGCAAAGACAAATGCTCGACTTTGTATGCATGTGTGTGCATTTGTGCATGTGTGTGCATGTATGCATGTGTACATGTATGCATGTGTGCATGTATGCATGTGTGTGCATTTGTGCAGGTAAACACAGATATGACAATATGTGTGTGTAGGTAAACAACAAGCATTGCCACATGTGTGTGCAGGATAACACCCATGCCTGACTATTTGTGTGTATGTATGCAAGGGAACATACATACATATATGTTTGTATGTTTATTTTACTGTTCTTTTGCTTCAGTCATTTGACTGTGACCTTAGTGGAGTATCACTTTTAAGGATGTTGATAAAATTGGCTCTAGTACTTATTTTTAAGCACTGGGGTCAATTTGTGCCAAACCACTAAGTTTCTGGATTGTAAACAAACCAACACCAGTTGTCAAACAGTGTGAAATCCACACACACACATACACAACATGCGTGTGCGTGCACACACACACACACACACACACACACATACAGTGAGCTTTCCCACAATTTCTCTCCACCAAATTAAACATAGCATTTGTTTACATAAATTCTTTCATTTATTTTAGGAACCACAAATTCTGCTGCTGCAAATCTGATGAAATTTTGGTGCTTCATTATTTTGATAACATATGTAACATTGTTTTATGTCTTCTAACTAAAGTAAAGAAACAACAGATGAGCAGTAGTTGTGCGTATAAGTGGATGCATATTCCAGTTTTTAACTGATGTGTTGTATGTGTGTGTATGTTCATAAACAGATATGATTTTAAACTATATTGGTATATGTGTATATAAGTGATGTATATGAAAGTACATTCCAGTTTTTAACTATATTACTGTTTATATGTTTCAATAAGTGATGTGTATTATTGTTGTCAGCTATGTCATAGTGTGTATGTAACTACAGGAAATGTATATTGGTGTTTTAAACTATAATGGTATTAGTGTATGTAGTGATGTATATTGCTGTCAATTATATTATTGTGCATATATGTCTCCTATTTTAAACTACATTGTTGCATGCATGTTTTTCTATGGCTGTATTAACTGGAGAGGCCTATTTGCAAGTACCTCAATCCATCAATAATTATTATATTTTTCATAGATCTCACTTGCTCTTCAATTATAAATATAAATCAAGAATCAGAGACTGAGTTAGCTGGGTGTGGTCAGTATTGGCAAAAATTATTTAATAATGTTTGTACATTTGGATAAATTTGGATAAATTTCTTTGATGCAAAGTGACAATAATGTTAATGTTTTGAGCAAGACCTTCCATTAGAGAGAAATATTTTCCTTTGATGAACTTTCTCTTTCTAAAGAAAGGTTTTACTTGAAATTTCATTTGTGTCAAAATATTTTCTTCACTTTGAAACCACAACCTGTTCACTGACAAAACTATGCAAAAGTAATGTAGCATGAAGTTTTGTCAGTTAACAGCAAACACACACATGTACACACACAGTCATTGTCTTTCATTTGTGTGTATGTATATCTACTTTTTTTTGGTGATTGTTGATGATCTTTAATCCTAAGTTTAAAATAATCTAATAGTTAAGAATAGTTTAAAATATCTTATTGAATTATTTGTTCATAATAATAATAATAATAATAATAATAATAATAACTGACTCTAAACAGACAAATCCGTCCCCTAATGTCAACGCCAAAGCTCGTTATGCCTCAGTGATAACAAAGCAGATAACAAACCAGATTGGTCGTCGACTGAATTACAAAGGGCCACTTACTCGATATAGATCTGCTAGCCTTAAGAAGCTACGTCACGAGAGCACGGAGACGGTGTTGTCTCAAAAAATTTACCCTAAACAGACAGTTCCGTCCCCTAGCGTCAACGTCGAAGCTTGTTAT
>JAOPJW010003715.1:30021546-30032660 GCA_027122535.1 Octopus maya | reverse complement strand
ATCTCTGTTTGGACTTGAGAATTTATAGTATATACAGTACTATACATATATATTTTTTTGCTTTTGGTGCCTGAGGAATAAACAAGACACTATAAAAGAAACATCTTTTTTATGCTTAGTTGGTGACCTCCTAAGGAATGATAACATATCAGGACACTTTATGAATATACTTTTTTTTTATTTGCTTTCAAAGTATGGTGTGCAGGCTTATCAAAATTTGTGTTGCCATAGTAATGAGAAATAGAAAATTATTGGCTGTTATCATCAAAGATTTTATAGAATTGTGAAAACAAATTATTAATAAAAACATCAAAAACATGATGAAAAGAATCAAAAAGCATGTTTCTTTTCCAACTTTATGAAACATGTAACTTTAATCATAAAAGAAATTTGAAAGCTAATTTTTCTTTGCTTATATAAAATGTAAACAGTTCTAACATAAGGTTAATTTTTTTTTTCATATAGTTACTCTAACAATATCCAAGTCATTGACATCTTTGGTATCAGGAATTTTATTCCATAACTGTTCTTATATCCCCAATGATTTTAAAAATTTTATTTTGTTATATTTTAGCAACTTTATTTGACTGATTTTGCTGAATGTATCTCAATAAAAGGGATGAATCTAAAAATAGTATCAGCATATTCAGATGCCATCTGCCTAACATTCAAATATAATAATATGCTGATATCATACCATTTTCTGAATCTCATCCTTTCTATCCAGGTACATTTAGCAAATCAATTCTTCAAAGGTGCTAAAATAATTTGAATATGGATACATAAAACCACTAAGGACATAAAAACAAGTTACTTTCTCTTAAACTTGACTTTTATTTAAATATTCTGTTGCAGAATCAATTTATATTTTAGAATAAAATGTGTATATGCACATGTTTTTATGCTCACATGTGTGTGTATCTTTGTGTGTATATGTATATATGTATATACACACGTGTGCACGCACATGTGTGTGTGAATGCTAGCAGAAAGCTGCAAAACGAGAGAATAGGAAACGTTACTCGCTATGAAAGGTAGATTGAAATATCAAATTTATTGAAGCTGATAAACTTTACAAACCATTAATCCAAGGTTTACAATTACCATGTATATACTTGTATGTGTGTGTACACGTGTATATGTATGCACTTATACACATGTGGGTATTAGTATGTCTGTGTGAAGTTGAGGTGGTCAACTGAATAAGATGTTATTCCACTTATCATTGAGTTGTGTATTCAAATCTTCTGTTGGTGTGTTATTGTATTGCTGTGTAGAACATTTTATTTTTACAGTCCATGTAAGCGCTGGGTATAAGTCAGAAATCATCTGGAATGCTAGCTTCAAACCAGTGTCTACCAATCATTGCCATTGAATATATGTGATTTTGCAAGCTGCACATAATGGTTGGCATGCAACAGCCATTTCCGTGTTAAGCTAAATGATTTATCTTTCCTGGAATATATAATGACAGCTCTACTGAATTAGCCTGTACTGTGTTAAACTTGGTAGATATCTTTTCTTTTTTAAGTGGAAGAGATAAGAATAAATCTAGTGAAGTAAATAAAGATTTTGTGGAAGTAAATCTTCAGTCGTGCAAATCAACATTTAAATTTAATTTTAAATCACTGCCTTTCATCATCATCATCATCATCATTGTCATCATCATTTAGTGTCTGCTTTCCATGCTGGCATGAGTTAGACAGTTTGTTCAGAGCTGGTAAGTAGGAGAGTTGCACCAGGTTCCAGTCTGGTTTCACTTGGTTTCTACAGCTGGATGCCTTTCTTAATGCCAACCACTTTACAAAGTGTGTTCTGGGTGCTTTTTTGTGGCACCGGCATGGGTGCATTTATATGGTGCCAGCATGAGTGCTATTATGTGATACCAGCACAAGTGCTTCCCACACGGTGCCAGCACAAGTGCCTTTTACATGGCACTGGCACAAGGCTCTTGCAAGCCAATCCTCTTCAGCAGGGGGAGCAACATTAACACTTTTGCTGCAGAGGGAAAATCTTCTTGAGTATAGCAAAGTGCCAGATATCTCAGTCCTTTGTCATCTCCTTAAGGTCCTAAGATTGCTCTTCAGTATATTGTCCCATTTTTTCTGGGTCTCTCTCTTCCATAAGTTCTATACGCTTTGAGTGATTTGTGCTTCTTTATGGAGTTGTCTACATTGCTGGTGTTTGGAATAAATATATATGAAAAGTTGATGGAAGATTTTAGTTAAGATCACTTTTGAGACAGGAAGTTTGCATCATAGAACTAGGAGCAGACTCTGGCAAGTTGGTATCAAAAGAGTTTTAAATTAGTGTCTGTGAGGTGAGAATGAAAACAAGGGACAGTATCAAGTGAGAATGCTGAGTAGCTTGCTTTTTCAGAGGAATAGAAACGTTTTGTAGTGGTTTTAGAAATATCACAGACCAATAACTAGATGTGGTTAGTTGGTATGGCCTTTGCTATCAGGTGACCTAAAACGTGTGTTATGTCTGTGTGAAGAGAGTGCTCTTTATGGTCATTTAGTTGGAACCAGACGAACCACACCCATCTTTGAAAAATATTCCAACCATTAACTTTAGAAATCTAATGATACATTTGTTAGCACCTTATTGCAGAATGAAACTCTCTGAACATCTACTAATAGTTAACTTATTTTAAAATACTAACTTTCTTTGCATGGTTGAAAAATGAAGTCGAAAGATTATCTATCAATTAATCATTCAGATTATATTTTGTTTCTTTTCTAGAAAGTGCATAAAAGAATCTGACCTGATGAGACTTGTTCAGAAGATAAATTTTTTACCTAAAGCAATTCTTATCTTCATATGTAAAGCTAGAAGTTGTCCTACTTTGGAATTATTCTCCTATATCTCTCTAGCCTTAAACATTCGTGTAATCTAGCTTTCTTTTATCATTACTGTAATGTTTGCCTCCTTAATCTCACTCCTCTGTAATACTTGGAAATTTGAAGGAAAGTAGTGGCTAGGATCTTGAAGTTTTGATTTCATCATTTGGCTGATAACAGCTAAAAAATATTTTTAGTAAGACCTTCTTTCACACAAACCAATTTATGTACAATTAAATTGATGATTGTAATGCAATTAATAATAGTATGTATCATTGTTTGTTTTTTCTTTATTATTCAGTTTTAAATATAAAGCAACTAGAGTTTTATATGGTTGCTATGTATTCATGTTGATAAATTCCCAACATATTTTTTCCTTCTTGCTTTGCTTTTCCTCTAATATATCAATAATGTAAAAGTTTTTAAAGCATAAACAAAAACAAAGTTAAGATTACAGTTAGCTAGTTTAGCATGCTCAGATTTATGCAACTTAATGATACCACCCATCACGATCCTGCAGGGTGTTGAAGGAGTCAGCTGGGTAACATCCCTTGCTGATGAAAGATTTTCGTTGGATGCCCGACTCATGTATATCCATGCTGATGTGTCCATAGGAGTGTATCATAGTTATAATAAAAAAAGAAAACTAAGAAACATACAAACCTTATAAAGTTCAGAAATATTTCCCACTTAACCCCCCACCACTCCTGTCTGGTAATTTAATTCAAAGGATTTGATGTAAAGGCAGCCATTCCAACCCCCCCTCTCTCTCTCTCTCCATCCCTCATTCATTTGCTGCTCCTCTCACTCCCTCATCCCAACTTTGTGTATCACCCTTTTTATTTTTCACCAGCTACCTTTTTCTGGTGTCTAAATAGCAAAGCTGGGCACCCTTAATTGAAAAGTTAACTTCGTTAACTTTGATGACCATTAATCAGTTATTGGACTGTGGCCATGCTGGGGCAGTACCCTGAAGGGAATTAATCAAACAAATCAACCCTGGCACTGATTTTTAAAAATATGTCTGGTTCTTATTCTATTAGGCACTATTGCTGAACTGCTAAGTTACAAGGATGTAAACAAACCAACAAGTGTCAAGCGATGGTGGTGGTATGGGGGTATACAATATACACACATGATGGTCTTCCACACAGTTTCCATCTACTGTATTCACTCACAAGACTTTGATTGATTGGCCCTGGGCTCTACTACAGGACACTTGCCCAGAGGGCTGTACTGTGGGATTGAACCTCAGACCACATGGTTGCAAAGTGAGCTTCTTAACTACATAGCCATACCTGCACCTACGTGACCCATACCTTTGCCTGTAACTTTCTCTGCCTAGCACTCCCTGTGCTTTCTACCTGGTTGTGATACCTTTCACTTTCTCAACTTACCTTTTTGCTTGCTGCTTGCTTCTGTTCTTTTTCCCCCTTTTCCCTCCCCCTACTTACATACACATACTCATCATTAATTCAAAACTGATTTTATAATAAATGGTTACTTGTCCTTTAAGAAAGTGGGAAACAGAAAACTGGAAATCGAAAAATTTTTTTCACAAAAGCAAGCAAGCAAAAAAAACATGTATCAAAAAGAAAATAGATTCGGAAACAAATAAGACGAAAAAGTGGGCGTCGGGGTGTGTTTTTAATTCAACAGCACATCGTCTACCTCCTAACCTTCACATTATATTTCAAATTAGCAAGTAGTTTGTGCTGCTGCCTTGTTGCTATTTAATCTTTTCTCAGCAACATGGTATTAAGAACGATGCCTCATCTCTGAAATAAAACATTGCGGCTCAATTAAATGATGCATAATAAGATGTCTAGTCATGTTTAGAATTGGGAGCTTGTGATATACAATATTTAATGGGATAGGGAGTGGGGTGTAGTGCAAAGAGTTCGGGGTATGACTATAATATATAACAACTTCAAACAAAACTTTCAATAGTTTAGTTGTTTTAAGCTGACAGACTCTATTCATCTACTACTACTACTACTACTACTACTACTACTACTACTACTACTACTACTACTACTTCTTCAAATTTCTGTATTTCTGTTAAAAATTTGAGATTACTTTGAGTTGTTGAACAATGCAAGCCTTCTCTGAACCTGCTCTTACACAGTAATTAGCTAGAAAGAGATAAAAAAAAAAAAAAGAGATAGCTTCCTTCTTATGCTTTTTACACTTGGAATTTATACTAAGATACATCCACAATAAATAATGTTTTGTTCTTTATATTTCTTTTAAAAAACAAGTCACATTCTTTAGAGCAATCCCTTATGTATTCTTGAAGCTAAAAGTGAGAAGTTTTAAATTCAGTGTTTTTACTTCTGAACTATTAGGTCTTTGAAGGATAGTTATGCTTGTCAGTTAAAGAAACTAAAATTATTTTTCATGTATAACATCACTACTGTGAGGAATCCATTCTAAGCATGATAAAATGTAATTGAATGGGATTATATTGCTTTAAAACAGTTGTTTATTTATTATATCTTGTGAGTAATTTGTCAGACCTGGACATAGGCTACATGCAGAGAAATTGAGACAGTTTGGATTACCAACTCATAAGTTCACACTATGTGAATTTTTCACTGTTTGTGGGCAGAGCATTTTATTCTGCATTGCACCTCTTTATCTACCTGTCAATAATAGGCACCAGAACATCAAGTATTAAGAGTATCTTATCCGGGTAGAAAATTATTTCTCATTTTTTTAACTCCATGAAACCAAGTTCACTACTGGTTGTAAAGAGCCTTTCTGGGACTTTGGAGGTATCTAGATTACAGAGTAGAAGTTGGTATGCTTGTTGTTGTCACCATTGTTACAGCAAATGTCATCCTCCATATGCATAATATGTCTATATTAGCACAATCTTTTCTCTCATAGACACCATCTGATTACTCTTATATACAGTTTTTCTCTCAGCTTATTTGTGCTTTGTCATTCATGCACACCAACATTACACATCTAGCAAAGCATGCTTGCTTTATTTCTTTCCAGTTTTCACAAATCTTTGTTATTCATAGTTTGCTTGATTGATCTGCAGGCACTTTGTTGTGTAATGTCTTCAGTTAGCAAGCAATATATACATGACTTGAGTCCCGTAAGTGGACTTGTTAGTTTCTTTCTTAAATTGATGCTTGTAATGTCAAATAACATTTAGAGTATTGGTTACTGGGCTTTACTAAATTAAACAAATAAAGTTGCTTTATTTTAAAAATCACTTGGTGATTTCATTTATGATTTTATTTTCAAAATAGCAGTAGGACACTTGTATATGTATCTTTGCATGCCTTTAAACTCATGAAGCAGGATAAACTGGGCTATCATCCTGTATAATCTTTTTGGTTTATGTTAAATGAAATATAGAAAACTTATCCTAGAAAGAAAAACTGGAGGTGGTCTTTGTAGGTAAAGATTATAGTGAAGTTAGTGAACTTGAAAAGTTTCTATGTTGTGTGGTTGGATGAGGGTAATCTGATGTTTTGAAACTGCCCTTACAGCTGGAAGACAAAAAATGTTTTCAATTGATGTTTTGAGGTAGTATATTTGGAGATAGAGACAGAGAGAGAGAGAGAGAGAGAGAGAGAGAGAGAGAGAGAGAGAGAGAGTGTGTGTGTGTGTGTATGGAGGGTATAGATAGTATATTTTAAAAAGTAATAAATCACTGAGAGAGGGGCTGGGATATAAATCGTAAGTGGCATTTAGATAATAAGTCAGTGGACAGAGTGATAAAGTGCAGTGTTTAGGGATGAGGTAGTGGCAGATAGTGATGAGAAGCTGTTAGGAATGTCACACACACATGTTAGGAGGGATGGGTAAAAAGTGGAGAGAAGTGTTGATAGTGGGTCAGTGGCCAGAGTGGGCAGAAGGGAATGAAATGATGAATTTAACAGATAAAATACCCAAACAGGAGGAGGAGGAGGATAGTAGTAGCAGTGAGGATGATAATAATGATGGTGATAATGATATTTCATTATATCAGACACAGCCTGTCACATTTCAAGGGATGTAATATGTGCTGGACAAAGCACTTCACTTGAACTGACTTGCAATTTTGTCTTTGAATCTGGAATAGTCAAAATATAACTTGCAGAAGAACAAACTGTGTTAAGAACGTTGGTAAGGGAACGAGAACAGAAATCTAATTCAACATTTTCTAAGCTCAAAGCTGTTTAGGAAAGTATTTATAGATACTAAATATCAATAGGTAATAAATTAGAGAAAGAGATAGCGATAACATATTACTGGTAATATAATCTCATTTCATTATTCTTTTATTTAATGTTTATTCTTCCATCACCTCATCAGATGCACAGATATGATGATATCTGTTTGTAAATTGAGTGGTGATTTTATTGCTGGCTATTGTTCCTATTTGCTATGTGTTTTATGATTGTTCTCTACTTACTGCTGTATTAGTGTAAACAGTAATTTAGTTCGACTGTAGCCTCAGTCAGCCCTATTTCAGTAGTGCCATGACATATAAGCAGCAATTGTTTGTCTTTCAGTGTTTATTTTTGGTGGTGTGCATCCTAGCATTGCTTATGGTTAGTGATGCTGTTACTACTGCAACTGCTAGGTGTGTGTGTGTGCATATTTATAGGCATGGCTGTGTGGATAAAATGTTTTTGCTTTCCAACCACATGCTTTCAGATTCAGTCCCACTGTTTGGCATTGGGTAAGTGCTTTTCACTACAGCCCTGAGTTGGCAAAAGCTTTGTGAGTTGATTTGGTAAAAGAAGCCTGCTCTGTGTGTGTGTGTGTGTGTGTGTGTGTGTGTGTGTGTGTGTGTGTGTGTGTGTGTGCGCACCCATGTGAATGTATATATACATGTGTGTGTTTGTATATACATATATATGTCTACATGTGTCGTCTTGTCTCGGCATCATGTGATGTTGGGCCATGGGAAGATATTACTTTATTTGAAAGCAAGTGAGGGTTGGCAACAGGAAGGGCATCAAGTTTTATACTATCTGTCTCAGCAATTTCTGTTTGATCCCCTTTACACATGGAAAAAGTATGAACAGGGCCATCTATCTGAAGTGATATGTGATTTGTCAGCTTTCCTACTAATTAAGATTTTGGCTTTTGCTAAATTAATTCTGAGGTCCTTTGTTACTGTTAGCTGATTGATGACCGTGCTGCTTAATATTCTCACTCATATATTATATATCAGTCACAACTGATAACATAATATTGGAATAGTGATAGCTGAGTGGTTCAAGTATCTATTTGAAATCCTATGAATAAACTGAAATATTTTGTTACATCCCATCAACTTTTGGTTACGTACCAGTCCCAGACCAATTGATTGATTTGGTTAATAAGAAACAATATTTTGCTCCAAAAGTAAATATAATAAAGCTAAGAAATTTGAAAATATCCATTAAAAAAAGTGCAAAAGGAAGTGAAACAGAAAGATAAACTAAAAAATTCCAAGTCAGAAAGGTAAAAGGAATAGTGACTTAGAAAATAGGGTTGTTTTAGTTACATTTAGGTTCAATTAAACTGTTTTCGCTAGCTGGATGTTTAATTAATTAAATTCCATCTATATGGTTTCTTCATTGCTTCTGTTGATAAATACTAAAGTATTTTTGTTCTTCAAACATTTGGACGTGTGAATATTTCTATATTTATCTTTAGCTCATCAAAATTATTTGTTGATCGATGCTTATATCTGCCATTCGATAAAAAGGAAAATATTATTTGCACCGTCTACAGCGAGATCTGGAATGATTATTGAAACACACTGTTGTCGTAAAAAAGAGAAGTTATTCTCTTAAGACATACTATTTAGCGCCCTGAATATTTTTCACCTGAACTTGCTTTAATGGGTTAAGAATAAACATGCAAATATTCATTCTAAATTTCGCTGTAGAACGAGCAAATATCAATACTTTTTCATCTGTTGTAAGATATAAGCAAAGATTAGAAAACAATTTGCTCACCGAAAGTATAAATAAAACCAGCGTATTTAGTTCGTCTCAGAGTTCCGGCTACTTCTAGCTCACAAAACACAATATGGTGAAACATCGGCTTCCTAGAGTACGTGCGCCAGGGAGACAATTGTGCTGAATGCACTGCTGTCGTAAGAGGGACTAATTATTTTCCTAAGATATACATCCCAGCAAGCAGCTTATTTTGCGTATGAATCTGCCTAGACGTGTTGAGAATAAACATGCAGATTTTCATTTTAGATCTTGGAGATCGTTTTATATTTTTTATAACTATACATGTGATTATAATATGTATATTATAAAGTCTTGACTAGTGTTTTATTTCATTTAATGTTTCTAATTGTAAATCTATTTTCACGATTACTCACTTAGAGGATGGCGTGCTGGCAGAATCACTAAAGCATCGGAAGAAGTGTCATCCGGCTCTGTGTAATATCTTCCCATTATTCATTAGTTGTACTAGTCTAGTACTGCCGTCGATGATATAAAGTAATTTTTTCTCCTGGAATTTTCTGGCTCTGGATTCTCAGAACAGTATTCACTTTCAAATACATTGAATTAATTCGCACAGTGAAACATTTTCATGTAGCTATTTTACTCATGATTGCATTACCAAAATTGTCTGAAAGTTTTAGATGTTTCTATTTTAGTGTCTATTGTCTGAACGTATTTAGCCATTGTACTTTTGGCGTTCTTTAAAATATTGCATGTATGAGGTAAATTTCTGAATGCGTTATTCAGGCCTTTTGAACATTTTTTCACAGTGTTTTGTTCATGTCAAGGATATTTGCCTGGTTGTTCATGCATAGTGATGTCACTCGTTTATTTTAATTCGACTAGCGTATCTATCGATTTAAGGATCAATAGGGTCGAACTCAAATTTCTCACGTAATTTACAATATTTAAAACTGAGCCAACGCTTCTATTCCTTTTAACATTGCTTTGTAGGACAAATTAAGTTATTGATAATAAGGTATTTACAGCTTACTTGACGTAACTATTTTCATCCAGTACAGGAGTGGCAAGGGATTTAAAGGTGACACCAAACCAGACTCTGACTGTCTCTAGTGCTGTAAGCAGTGACAATACAACGAAATCATTTGTTGCAGATCCTTTATGATGGCAAATATTGTATCACCACGTTTTTTTCGAATTATATCATGATAATAAAGACAATACTGTGCTAAAATACTGAATGACTATGTCTATCTGCTGGGCCGTGATAAAATACCCAACACGCCCAAGTTGATGAATGCGATGTGACAGATTTAAAGAGAAAAATAATGAGGATTATGCTTAAAACTAATAAAAAATTAAGTTTATTAGCAAAGGTGAGCAACATCTTTCCATGAAATAAATAAAGTGATAGTAAAATGGTGAATACACGTATGGTCTAATTGTGAAGCATTAAGAGAAGCAGTTTAGCAGAAAGGTCTGCATTCAATTAATGGATTAATGGACCTATGTATACTTTGATATCTGTGCAACAAGCAACTTGAATTTCATATGCAAGAATATTTAATTTAAGAATATCCCTAGCATAGACAGCGGAATGAGAAAATTTAATATGGGGCGAAAAAAGGGTTCAGTTTGTACCTATGAAATGCATAGTAAATACGACAGTCACCTGAAAAAAGCCGAAACGGTATGACTTTTGCAATCAAAATGAAGACATTTTCCCAAATATATTAGCGTATGATAATTCTTTCTATGATTGTCACAAGGGCTAAAATTTGTCGGGGAAGAGGTGTGGCTCATATCAACCCCAGTGTTCAGCTAGTATCTATTTCATTCATCCTAAACTCATAAAAGGCACAGCCGACCTCAGAATCTAAAGATGGACGAAATACCGCCAGATTGCCACATAAAGGTTATGAAACGTTTTGCTACAGCCGTTTTGGTTCCGCCTATTTGTCATGGCAATTTAGCGTAACTTACTTGATATGAGACGTTTTGAACCAGGGATCTTTTTTGTGCGTGAATTTGTTTTATCTGTTTGACAACTAACTTATAATCACAAATCTTAAACTACTCGACTAGTAAAGCTTAACTTTCTTAACCATTTTATATATATGATGTTTCTTGAAATATTGAAAAAAACCTAGAAAATATATATTTACTCACAATTGGTTTCTGTACATCTTTGACTAAGTATAACAGACAATGAAAATAAATCTAAGTACTGTGATTAGAAAAACGGAGTAACATATGTAGATAGATAGAGATAAATAAAGAGAGAGGGAGAGAGAGAGAGAGAGAGAGAGAGAGAGAGAGAGAGAGAGAGAGAGAGAGAGAGAGAGAGAGA
>JAOPJW010003715.1:29978181-29990804 GCA_027122535.1 Octopus maya | reverse complement strand
GATAACTTGTATAAAAAGTCTACCTAATTGATTGTTAAAATATCACTCAGCAATACTGGCTCATTTTGAGCTTTGTCTTTGATCAGTTTCTTTTTCTAGCAATGCAATGGTTTCTGCTTTTCTTATCTTAATGGTTGGTTACCAACTCTGGTGAAACCTGTTATCCTTCTTTTGCCTCCACTGTATGTTATCCTTCTATATGTTATACTAAATATTTTACTTTATCTTTCTTTATCCCTCTGAAATGCTTACACTAGCCATGCTTTAGCTACTAACTTTCAAAAAAATTTTCTTGTAGGATGCCATATGAAAACACAAAAATATATTCTTTAGTTAACTTCAAATCCTTTACATATTTAACAGAATATGTTGCATATAAATATCATAGATTATACTAATCTTATATACCATGTTATAAAAATGAGTACCAGTTTTTTTAGTTGTAAATGCTTACAGCACACATCTGTAAGAAGAAAAGAATCTGAAATCTAGTTACACTATTATGAGGAGACAAAGGGAGCTAGGTGTATCTTTAAACAAATAATTATATCCTGCTTGGTAATAATATCATGTATATTAATGTGATACCATTACATAATAGTCATTGTGATATAAAATAGTAAACTAAACAATTTTGTAGTTAATCAAAATATATTCGTGTTTTAATTTCCAGTCATATCACATTCTCATCCTTTCTTCTTCATTTCAGCTTGCAGTAGCCTTCATTCTTTCAAATCAAAACTAGGGCAAAATATTTATTTTTAATTACATATAGATAAATAAACTTTTCTTTTAAAACCAAAATAAGTCTTGTACATTTAAAAATTCTAATCTGATAAAACTTTGAAATAAAAATGATTTCATATTCCTGTTAAATAAATTATAGTCTCTACATCAGCGATCATTGATATTATGGAGGAAATGAATACATTGTAGATTATTTAAGAGGATGTTGTCAAGGTCTAATATAGCTGTACTTTTTATTATCATATTTCATATTTAGTTTGAGATTTAAAAACATTGTTTCCTACGATGCTTAGTTTGTTAACTTAGGTTATATAATTAATTCATAGTTACTTTCAAATTTCTTATACTATTGTTCAGAAAATCTTTAATATATCACAGTCACGTATGAATTACATTTTACTGCTGTTGTTGAAGAACATTAAAGTTAATCTTTTATGTGGAGGTGGTGGTGGTGGGGTGTTTATTCAAATGCTTTGGCAATGGAATAGTTTACCAATCTGAGATTCTGTGTTTGGGTTAAGTCAAGTTTCAACAAATTCAAATTTAAAATTGTAAAATGTTCTGTTGATGGTTCAAAAATTTTAGTTGATCTTGAAAGATGTTTGAACAACTGTATTCATCATGATTGTTTAGCACATGCTCTAAAAACTAGGCTTCTGAACAAGAGTTGAGTTGACTCTCTTTTCTGATTTATTTAGAATCTTTCTTTTATTTATGTCCAACTGAGATTCTTTTCATATGTTGTCAAGGTCTAATCTAGCTATATTTTTATTATCGTATTTCATACTTAGTTTTCTAGAAAGAAATTCAGTGTAATTGCTTTACTGTTTATTTTAGTGACTGAGCCATTTTCTCTTTACATTTCACTAAAGTTTCTAAGAAATGCATGAACATATATTTTTGTAAATTTTAAACTCAGCAATTAGTTGATAATACCTGAAATTTTCTTATACTCTTATCTAGAAAATCTTGAATTTACTTTAAAATAAATAATTTAATGGCTGATGTATGCGTTTGTGTGTGATTGCATTGCAACTACTGCAAATTAGAGTGTCTATAGTAAAATGATAGTCTTTGTAATAACTCTCTCTCTCTCTCTATGTATGTACTTCTTGTGTGTTATATATTGTAGCATAACAGCTGCAATTAAATAATTTGGTTTGTGTATTAACAGTTAATGGTTCTTGTGAATTCTCTTTACTGACGAACATTTTTATATGTTTTCTTTGATATTAATATTATTACAACTGAGAGTGATATGTTGTTGTGCAACCCAACTAGCATTGATTGAGGAGCCTTATGGTACATAGGCAATAAGTTAAATGATAAGGTTCATTCCTCTGTTCTGGTGTTCAAGATATACTGCAATTGAGTTCTATTTAGGTTTTATGTTCCTCCTATTTTTGTATATATGTTTTTGAGTTTATTTGCACTAAGTGAGAAGGATAATGTTCTTGAAATGGCATTGTAATATAGAATTTAGATTGTTAAGTGAATAGAAATGGCAGAGCTTTTGACTGAATAACTTTCAACATTTAGTGCTGTTCTTATAGGACCATAGTTCAAATTTCACCAGGGTTAGGTTTTTTTTTTTGCTTTTAGTTGCTAGTTCTAAGGGATGAAAGCAGTATCCATGGCCTTTGCAAGTCCTTTGTGATTGATGAGATAATGTTGTTAACATTCTGTTTAAGCTATTACAAATCAATGATTGCAAGAAAGGAATTTCAGAGGGATGGTTTTCTTGGGCAGAAGGAATAGGTGTAGTGGTTAACGAGGAGCCTACAAGAGTTGGACATAACATGGATGATGAAAGGATGAGTAAAAAATGAGTACCTGAATAGATCAATGAGATCCAAGGTGCAGAGGCTACTGTAAGTATTGATAGAAAAGGTAGAGAGAGGAGATATGTCTTTGGTTCAAGTGTGTCTGTGAGTGACCTTACACCAGTCAATTGAGTGGCCTTTCTCTGGAAGTGGTCTGTATTTGCAGCAGTACTATCACAGATATGGAGCAGTACTCCAGTATGGGTCTCATCTGGACTTTGTAGAGGGTTAGTAATTATTATGGCTTGATGTATTTTCTGGCTCTGAAGAGATGGGCCAGTTTTGAGGTGCAGTTCTAGCATTGTTAAAGATGAGTATTTACTATGAAGTTAAAGATGAGTATTTGCTATTTGGAGTGATTGCATGGGCTCTTGGGTGCTGTCCGTGTTTAAGAGGAGTGAGTTGCAAAGATGTTTTCTTGGTATGAGCAGTGCTTGTGTTTTTTTGTTATTGAAAAAGACAGGATTAATATGGCTCCATTGGTGGATGCATTTGTGGTCTCTGTTTATGGAGTCCAGTGCAGGTTTGGAGTGAAGTGGAATGTGGATGACACTTGAGTGAAGAAGCTTAAAGAAGAATGAAGGACCATATCATCTGCATAAGATTGGCCACTGTTGGACATGAAGGCAAGTAGGTCTATGCTCCTTGATGCTAGTCAAAAGAAATTAGTATTACTATGATTGTTGGTATTATTGCTGTTACCATTTGCAAGTTACTGTGATTTCTCAGTGAACTGAGTCTACAATTTGGCTTTGATTCCTGATTGTAAATGCTTCACTTTATTTATTTTTCTAATGTTCCTAGAAAAAGCAGGATAATATTTTCTACAAAAATTCAAAAATCTCGTTTCATACCAGTATGAGAATCAAGAATTAGTAATACTTTTATTGAAAGTGAAGTGTTGGTTGATTTTGATGAGGTAACTAAGGCATTTAGCTTATGGAATGAAGTTCATCGAATGCTACAGACATTGTTATTTAGCTCTAAATTAGCTCTGGGCTAACATTTGACACCAAGATGGCTAATCAAAAAAGAAGTTGGATCAGGGTTTCTAGCTATGACTATCTTATGCTTAATGACAGGCATCTTTGAACATATAAGCTTTAAAGCAAAAGAATTTATTTACTAATTTTCATGTTTATATCATCTTACACTTATTACAATTTGAAATTGAAAGTACTGCCTGCTTTACAGTATTTTGTCTTTTCTCTTTGAGTCTAAATAAACTCTGTTAGAGTCAAATTTACTTTCCATTTTGCTAAGATCTATGAAATGGAGTTGATTCACTGAACTATAACCTTTTGAAGAATTGACCATATACTTCTGGAAAATAAATCATGCATGAGTGTGAGAATGGTAAACTCTCAATTAAACCTGAAAGCCAGTTTCCATTTCTGGTTGTAACAGTTTCTAGTGCTTCAATAGGGAAAAAGTGAATGTCACAAAACTCCCTTATCTCTCATCAATTAAAATTTGGTCATATATTTATGAAATCAATATAGGTAGGTAGATTTGTCATCATACAATACACAAAATGTGTTCATATTGATTGTGTTATCTCTGAATGTATACTTTGTTACATTAATCAATATTTAAACAAAATACAATATTGAATATGAATAAGAATAGGCTGTTATTAATTGGATATAACTTTTTTGGAATATATTTTTTTTAATTGTTCTTTTCAGCCCTCCCACCTCCAGGTTTTTGAAAACATTAATTGCGTATGCGTTTTATTACATTAAATATGTCAGGCACTTTTTGGTGAGATGTTGCTGATCTCAGAGTTAGGTTTGTGCTTCATGTACACCATAAACTGTTATAGATTAGGAAATAATTTTAATGTAAATGATATGAAACATAAGCATTCATTTGGCAAGTGATCATAATTACTGATTACATTATAGAGCATTTGCATGCAATTGGTAATGTATTCACCTGGCAAACAATGTATGTGTGTGGTTGTAGTCCCATCAGTTGCCTGTTTTACTATTTCACCTCAAATTGATGCTTTTAATGACTTAGTTTTGATATCTACATGTAGCTGTTTCATACTGCTTGAACTGCTCTAACCTTAGGAAAGGTATGCACATCTCAATTTCTAAGTCTCCTTTCCTAGAAATCAGTAATGTTTCTCATCCTGGATAGCCACTTTAACACATTTGTAAAAAGAATGTTAAAGTTTGATCTTTATGAGTCCTAATGAGTTATCTGACAGTCTATTATCAATAGATCTTTCATTAGTTCTGTCTTCTAAGTTATCTTTGTTATTCAAGTATCAATTTCACTTTTCATTCCTCAGGACCAATCAAATAATTACTAATCATGATTTTTTTTTTCTGTTTATAAGATTAAGTGACTTTTGTTGAAAGATATTACTATCATACTATTGTTTAATTCAAAACAAATGAATTTAATCACATTTCGTACTTTCTTACATTCAACTTACAAAAGAAATTAACATCATTCATCATTAAAGATATATCAAGTTGGCCATCATAAGGGGAACTTTCGCTTATCAAATTCAATCACAAAGGTCTGGTCGGCTTGAGGCCATATCAGAAGACATTTGTGCAAGGTACCACACAGTGCTACTGAGCCAGAAACCATGTAGTTGAGAAGCAAGCTTCCTAACCACAATTTTCACATTTGTTTTCTATCTTTGCACGAGTAGATTTTTGGTCTAAAAATGTCTTTTTTTTTTCTGTTGAGTATAGGTTTGGTGCTTAGAAAAATTCCAACAGTTGCCTAAGTTGAAATATATTTTTATTATTGAGTATCCTTTCTAATACCAATAACTTTTGTTCTTCCAAGAAGAATGGACATTTTTTCCAAGAACAAAATATAGTATCTGTGAATGGATTTGAACCGGTCACTTTTGGGTTCAGTAGTTGAAAACATTTAACCTAAATTAATGTTGTTTTCTTTATTTTTCATGTATAACTGAGTAGAAATAATTAATAAATGTTTCTGGTCATTAGCGATATGAAAATAATTGAAAAGTAAAACACTTCATTGATAGCACTATATACAATAATCCTTTTATCCTAGCTATGAACCCTATGTTATTTGACAGAGTACCTTTGTGCTGCCTTTTATTAGATCTGCTAGCACATTTCTTGTCTGCAGAGAGAAATCTGTCAAAAAAATTGTGTTCTGTTACTCTAATTGCTATAATATTACAAATGACAGCAAATCAATGGTTGGATGCTAACCCTTAAGTACTGTCTGAAACTCAGTGCTTTGCTGTCTATCAATGGTATGAGTTTGATGCTACTCTAGAAGTTATTGGATTCATTCTTGCCTCTGTCAAGAACTGTTTCATGATTATGGAAGAAGTCTCTTTTAATAGTAATAATAATAATCCTTTCTACTATAGGCAGAAGGCCTGAAAATTTGGAGGAGGGGGGCTAATCATTTACATCAACCTCAGTTCTCAGCTAGTATCTATTTCGTTGACCCTGAGAAGATGAAAAGTAAAATTGATTTCTGAATAATAATAATAATAATAATGATAATAAAATCATTCACTGTGTATTTTTTAAGAATAACATTCATATTCTTTTGTAAGTTACAATGTGTGTGTGTGTGTGTGTGTGTGTGTGTAAAATTGGCATTACTATGAAGGAGAAACATTGCGTGTTGAGTATGGGAGGGCCTTTTGCATCAGATATTAGGGAAGAATCACTTAAGTGTTGTTAATACAATGGTTGCAAAGTAGGAGGTTATTATATTGCAGGAAGTGAGTTGTTGAGTGGTACTCTTTGGAATGAAGAACTGCACATAATATCTGGTGAGGAAGAGAAACTGAGTAGAAGTGATGACAAGAGAGTGGGTGTAAAAAGTCAATTCAAATAAAGCTGGTATGTACAGAGAACGTTCTGAAGAACAGAAGCTGTTTATTATGCTTGTGCTAGAAAAACTAGCAGAGGATGAAAGGTTTTGATGAGTAGTGGGTTTGTCATTCTGGTGGTTGTATGTTTGATAAGCACTTAACCCTTTCGTTACCAACTCGGCTGAAATTGGCTCTGGCTCTGTAGGACAAATGTCTTGTGTTCTAAACTTCTGAATTAAAATCTTTGACCAAACCTTTGTTATAATTTAAAAGTTCCTAACACTAGCTTAATGATAACAAAGTTATTTTACTAAATTCTTTGTTATATTTAAAGTAATTGAAAGACACAAAGCATCTCAAAATAAATACAGTAACGAAAGGGTTAAACTAATCTCTTTCTTTATAAAATGCCTTCTGTTGAGCAATTTATAATTTTTATTTATGGTTATCAAACAATTACTATCAGTTTCTCATAGAACTTAGTTTGCTTACTGCTTTACATCGTTTTCCCCCTATACTTGTATTGCTGAGATATTCTTTGCATACAGTTGAAAAATAACTGGATGCCCTTCCTATGGTTATCCAGTCAACTTTGAAGCAAAAATAGATGCACATAAAAAAATATTTAGCAGTTAAGTATTAAACATAAACATTTTTTTTCCTTTTCAAGTGCATTTAAGTAGATACATGACAGTATTAGTGCAAGAATGATAAAAACAAACTATGGGGAAAAATGTTGAAAATCATATTGAGATAAATTTTAATAATATAGCTGAACACAGAAAGGAAATATGAATTTTAAAAAATATTTAGTGAGTAAAATACAATTGATTCTGAATGTACAATTGATTCTCACTAATATGTTGTATATCATTATTGTTTTGTTGTATTTTTGCTGAATTCTACAAACACAAACATCAGGATTAATGTATGTACATAGATATTGAGAAAATATATATTTCCAATCAATTTCAAAACTACATTGAAAAGTGAAAAAATATTTTTGTAACACTAAAGCAGTGAAAATAAATTTGAAAGATTATCTATTTTATTATCATAGAAG
This sequence comes from Octopus maya, assembly GCA_027122535.1. NCBI lineage: Eukaryota > Metazoa > Mollusca > Cephalopoda > Octopoda > Octopodidae > Octopus > Octopus maya. The sequence continues at coordinate 29,983,336 of JAOPJW010003715.1, read as the reverse complement.
CATCCCTCTTCATATTCCTTGCAAAACATACCCATATACATTATCTTTTTCTCATAGATGCTTATACACACATACATAGAAGCTGATGATAGAACCACTATATATTCAATGAAGCAGCTTGAAGTGATAGTCAAATATTCCTAAAATCACTGTTAAAACTGTTAGTGTAATCTTCGTTACTTATTTACTTAAGCCTTTCACTCCCTATGGAGCATAGACCCTTGATTACTTTTCTCCACTGTTCTTGGCCCTGGTCTTGTTTGCTTTGAACTGTCATCAATGTTTCTGTAACTATACTTTTTCTAGGTAAGGGTGTTAGCTCTACACAAACCCATTTTTACTTCTTGGAAGAGGTGGTCCATATTAGTCTTGCCTCTACCCTTTGATCTGTCCACTATGGGAATCCCTCTACCAGAAGTTTTTGTTCTGCTGGCATAGCTCCCATGGCCATTGTAGTACACAAGCCACCACACTCCTTGTGGTGGAATCTTGGATACACTATGTCTCAGAGAGAAATAAAAAGATGGAATTGGAATGAATCTCTTTTGAGTGAAACTGAACAAAGGCTAAGTAACAACAACAACAACAACACATATTTTCTCTTGTGCACTTGGGGAGCATACCACACACACACACACATACATGTAGCTCAACATATTCATATGTTGCAGACTGTACATGAATGCTTGGCTAACCACACACAATAGGAAAATACCCAATTGAGGCCAGTTCATTTACATCATTAATACTTAATCTTGGATATATTTTGAAGATTTGAATTTCCTTATTCCCTCCATCAGCACGCTGGATTGTCATGTTTTGAAGTCACCTTTTTGATTTAGTTGAATCTGATGATAAATATATTAGCTCTATATACAAATTACATGCCTCACTATATGATATTTCTGTGTGTGTGTGTGTGTGTGTGTGTGTGTGTGTGTGTGTACCTCACTATATGATATTTCTGTGTGTGTGTGTGTGTGTGTGTGTGTGTGTGTGTGTGCCTCACTATATGATATTTCTGTGTGTGTGTGTGTGTGTGTGTGTGTATGTGTGTGTGTGTGTGAGTGAGTGAGTGAGCAAGTGAGTTAGTGAGCGAGTTAGAGAGAGAGAGAGATGGAGAGAGAGCATGCATGAAGTATGTATTAAATTGGGTTTTCTAACCTCAAGAATTGTACATTAAGGAACTTACTACTTTTAGGTGTACTCAATGTTCTAAGACACATGCTGTGATAAGAACAGGGAAATTACTTTCTACTTAAAATGCCTACCATAGAAAGGCTGAATGCGTTCTTGTATAACTGACTGTAGAAATAAAGCAAATTAGACAAAACTCTTGAATAACTATCTTAATACTCTTATTGATAAGTGTTTTGCATAGCTTATCAATAAATTTAATTATGATAACTCTCATTACCCTTCATTATAACTAATTTATAAAGTTTCAACATTCTTATTAACAATGCCATTTGTTGACATAAAAGTTGTCAAACCAACCTCATGAAAATAGCAGCTGCACTTCATAGACGACCTTCTCCTTACCCAAATTGTTCAATTACGTATACACACACTACAGCAATTACTGCACATTTGTATAATGAGGATCTCTGGAAACTAGAGAAACATACCAATTTAAAAAGAGTTACGTAAAATAATACATAAAATGCCCAAACCCATACAATACTTGTTTATAATTAAAAAATACTTAAAAACAATTATTAGAATGTAAAGATGTATTGTCCTTAAGTATGTAGTATGCAAAGTGGCTCTTAAGTAGTTATATTAATTATGCCATTTAACACCTCCTAACTAATGATTTGTCTTCGTCTCTCCACCAATTAGCCTTTTGTTATTGTCTAATATTTCATCCTTACAAACCCAATAAATTCTATCGCTATGTTAGATGGCTTCACTCTTTGATGTGAAGGTATGGTGTACACCAACTGTAAAACAATTTGTTCAACAAGTCCCTCAACTGACAATGATCAAATTAATGGTTAAAAACTGGTGTTTAGGCATCTCTATGTTTACATCTTCTCTAGAAATGTACAAAAATGTTCAAGAATGATAAGCATATACCAGCATCTATAAAATGTATTAACTTGTGAATTTAACTATTTCATTGTTCATGTTGGTTCTCCTCCTCCCCCTCCTCCTCCTCCTCCTCCTCCTCATCATCATCATCACTATCATTTACCTAACAGTCTTCTACACAATTTCTACTCCTAAGGTTTCAGTCAGCGATGGTTACGGTTGAAGATACTTGAACACAATGTGATGCAGCAGGATCCAAAATCCAGATTGTATGATAAGCAAATAACTGAGTATCTTCATTTATTCAAAGATGATCCTATAAACTTTCACTATTCCAACTTTCCTATTGGCTTGGAGAACAGATGCAGAAATAAAATCTGAAGATGTGGCATTTTGCAGACATGCTAACTCTTAAAAGCCTGGAATCTTAAATAATAATAAATAATAATAGTAATGATAATAATGATGATGATGATGAGCAGCAACTGCAGTAGTTGCAACACTACAGCGACCATCATCATATCATAACTACAACAAATTCCACCATTACTATTTAAAGATCTACAGTGATAATACTATTTGTATTTCTTAAATTCTAGTCAAAGGCATTTACCATATAAACTTCCCAACTTTTCATCATCATGATACCCTATAATATTGTTAAGAGATAAGGTAAAAAAAAAAACTTTCATCCTTAACTGATTCATACAGATGTACATCATATATTTCATAATAATTCATGAAACTTTTGAATTCACATATTTTCTTATCTATTTGTTTCAATTTTTCTTTTTTTTTTCTATTTCTTTTGGATATTCCTAAAGATATTAAACTGATTAAGAATTACTGTCTTTATTATTATTATTTTTTTACAAGACACAAAATTAGAGACATAGTAACAAAAGTGAGAGAAAATTGACTTCAAACCAAGCATTGCAGGTTTGGCTCACTGTGTCTTTGTCTCTTGCTTTATATCACATTCATCAGATAAGAATAATTAAGAGTTAGTTGGTATGTATTAAGAAAGTAAGGCAATTCATCTAAATTTTATGTTGATCAAAACGAATATTTGTTAGATTTTGATCTAGATGTGAATATTTAGATTAGGATGTAATTCATACTGGATCAGACTGCAATGCTTTAACATATGAAGCTCTGATTTTTAAGTTATTGGCTTTTATGCTGCAATATGACAGAATAGAAAAGTTGTAAATATATTCTGTGCAGACAATTGTCTAATATTTCTGATCAGAGATCAAACTTTTCTTGAAAAAATCAGTGTAGACAGTAATCAGTTTATGATCTCTTTTGAACATTTTGGGGGAAGTGTTAGGAAAAATTATATTCTTTGATTTGGCAAATGTCTTGAAATGTCTTTGTTCCTGTGAGATTAAAATTTCATAAAACCAAAGAAACTAAGAACTGGCTGGTTGCTAGAATACAGTTTTATACAAAATCAGATTGAAATAATTGAGTGAAGTTGTTAGGAAAAAAGCATGATTTCAGAATATTTAAGTTACCAAAATAACTCAGAACAGAAGCAGTAATACAATGATGGTATATTTAGTGCAGCTGGATTTCATTTATCACACGATGTAAAATATTTACAAAAGAAGTGCTGTTGAAATTACAAAGATAAATTTTCTATAGTCTTGACATATGTTAGACTCTTTCCTCTAACTAGGTGATTTTAATGACAATAGGAAGGGAGGAGAGCAGGAGAGTAAGTGAGAATAATAGTAAAAGCAATACTATTACTAGTTTAGAAAAAGTATATAGTATTGGTCATCTAAGTTAGATCTTCTAAAAGATAGATATTGATTTTCTTAGCTTCTGATTTAGCATTGTCATATAAATCAATCAATATTTTACTATTCATATTAAATTCTTTCACAATTTTTAATCATAGGTATTCATCTGTGGGATATTCATTTATTTTACTGATATTGGAGCTGGAAATGTAAAGTTTTGACATTCAGGTTGTAATATGAAGGTTGAAATTGAAATAATATTACTGTAACTGCAAATAAAAATCTGGCTTTTTTGATTTGGTTCAAGAGGTGTTCATATCCTATTTTGTAGACTTCCCTAGTTGAAAAATCCTTACAAGGAACATAATTCTAAAGTAATTAGTTTCAGACAGGTTTTTGGCTTATGTCTCAAGTTGCATGATATATTCACAAGTTATTAAGGAAATATTATTGTTTTTTAAGTAGCCATGTGTGTGATAACCGTTTGTGTGCTGGAAGATTATTGTATCAGTGCCACTGTAGGGTTCTTGAAAAACAGGCCTGAATCCAATAAAATGGATTCCATAATTGCGAAAAGTCTCAGAAAAATCAACTTTACTATTTGAGTCTATGAGAGAGTAGTTTTACAGACAGGACTCAGTGCCTGTTCTTTGAAGTACTCAAGTCTGGCAATACATCAATAAGCATCTTACCATATGATTAATTCAATACACCTAAGATGTAACAAGGTTCATTTATAGAAATAAATAGGTATTTTAGTTATTTAATTACAATACAGCAGATTATTACTTTCTTCTTATTTTGTATTGAAATCTGCTTTAGTAATCATTTGTAAACTGATACAAAAAAACTGCCTTTAGTAATTATCAATTTTTTTTCTTCTTTTTTTGGTAGCCATAAATTCTAAATTGAAATTAGAAAATAGTAGAGCTGCTACATATATGCTTATGGCAATCAGTGTAGCAACTGAATTCTTATATAAAAAAAAAAACAATGGAACACTTATGTGAGGTCTAAAGTATAAATTTAAAATTTTTGAACAGCATTTATTACAATAAAGACAAATAGTTTTGTGGAGAATATCAATTTTCTCCCTTTATGTCTTAAAGGTGTTTAGATATATCAGGTACAATGTTTTTATTACAACTGTAGCATAAATGTCATTTGCAGTTGATCCAAAAATATTAGGTTAAGTTTTGATAATTAAGATTTTCTTATTTTAAAGGTGTGAGGAAATGCCATCACTTTATCATTCTCTTAAAAATGAGGAGCAAGGATCTAGCTTTTCAGCCTTGCTATGGACTTGCACTCATTTGTACAGGTGTTGCAAGAATGGGTGCCGCTGGCAGTAGGTGTTACAATATTGTTAT
>JAOPJW010003715.1:29869421-29881037 GCA_027122535.1 Octopus maya | reverse complement strand
ATAACTAAAGGACTTGAAAGTGTTATCACGAAATAGACATAATGAAAGCACCATAGCAAGAGGGACGGTTGGGCGGACAAACAGAAAGATTGAGATACACTACTAATTATATCAATAGATTCGTCTTTCAAGAATTGCCCGCGGGTGTTTTCCTGGAAGTTTTGACAACCAAGCCTCAGATTAATGATGTAATCACTTGCTTTCATTCTAGACTTCCTGTTTTATTGCAACAACAATCTACTCGCTCCTTTTCATCTCCGTGCGCTCTGACTCTCTGTGTCTCTCCTTCTCTTTTTCTCCCTTTCTGTCTTCAATCGATTTACGCACTCCTAATACCTATTTTGTTACGTTTATTCTCTCCTTTCAATGTGGGAAACAGTCTTTCGCTATTAATTAAACTTATCGTGTTCACCACATTAAATGTATTAGTACTTATTTTACTATATAATTAAAGGATATTTTGTGAGAGCTGAAAGTTGTTATAACTATAAACTGACGTTTTATTATGGAGAGAGATGTTTCTCAATTTTCTCAATCTCATAATGTAACGAAAGATACAATAAACCTCAGCACATCTCAATTACAACACATGAGGCCTGTCAGAATGAAACGAAGTATATACGAATTTATAAACGAAAATCCAGTTCACTAACAACTCCCTTCAGTTGTCGCTTTCCTTCTCAACACGGAAACCTATATCGTTTCATCTGTGTCCCTGATCACAAGAAATTACTGATTCAGTGAATGTTTCATCGATACATTTCCAGTCTATGCGGATATCTTTTGTAAATTATAGTAATAAAATATATTAGAGAAAACTGGTGGAAGTTATTAAGTCAAGATTTTATGGCTGTCGGTCGAAGTTTATTTATTAAAACTATACTCTTTTACTCTTATACTTGTTTTAGTCATTTGACTGCGGCCATGCTGGAGCACCGCCTTTTTAGTCGATCAAATCGACCCCAGGACTTATTCTTTGTAAGCCTAGTACTTATTCTATCGGTCTCTTTTGCCGATCCGCTAAGTTACGGGGACATAAACACACCAGCATCGGTTGTCAAGCGATGTTGAGGGGACAAACACAGACATACAAACACATACACACATACATATATATATATACATATATGCGACAGGCTTCTTTCAGTTTCCGTCTACCAAATCCACTCACAAGGCTTTGGTCGGCCCGAGGCTATAGTAGAAGACACTTGCCCAAGATGCCACGCAGTGGGACAGAACCCGGGACCATGTGGTTGGTAAGCTAGCTACTTACCACACAGCCACTCCTAGAAAAGAAAGAACAAAAAAATCCTTCTGTTATCAAGTTAAACTAGAATTACTATAGTTAAAAAAAACACATACAGAGCATTTTAATATATATGGTTGAACACAATGCTACTACAGAATATTTTCTGTGACAGTTCTTTCTTGCATTCTTTTAATGTTTTTTTTTTTGCTTTTTTTTAATGTTAATCTTACATGAAAAGATTTATTTTTCTATAAACTGAGATATAATTTAATATTCAGCTTGTATTCTCTTGAGAGATTAATTATTCTTTGTTTTATTGGCCAAAGCAGTTTTCCATTCAATTATAGAAAGATTCTAAAGAAAGAGACATTTTTTATAATATTCATGTGTTTTATCTCTTCAAACTTAAAAACTAAATCTTTTCAAGTGAATTAAAGTACTAAGGTGAAGTTGTTTGAGCAGAAATATAGGAGGAACATTGAGATAATATTTGTTTGGATACCATAACAGTACAGAGCCTTAGTACAACATATCTTATATATCCTGTAGTATAAAGTAAAAAAATATCTTCTAAGTTATACAAATGCTGAACATATTGCTTCTTAGTAATTCAACCAGTTCAGAAGTACAATTCTCAAGCAAAATTGAATTTACTAAAAATATATTACAATTGTTTTGATGGTGAATCACCTAGAAATATGCTGAAGTTCAGTTTTTAAATAATATTTTCCTAATGTTTAGCTCAGTTTCAAAGTGTTAAATAGATAGATAATTCTCTCTTTGGAAGGTGCTATTCAAAGAAAACTTAATACTTATCCATGAGTGCTAGATAAATTGAGACACAGGATTAAGAGACCAGCTTATAAATACAGCAGAACATATAAAAAGGATTTCAACACAAAACCAATCCAATCAGCATGTAATTCTATGCTTTATCTGTTTCAGCCATTTCACTCTGTTGAAGTCAGCAGCACTGCAAATCATTTGAGAATAGTCAGGTTCTAGTCACCCCTGTCTTTTTGTGTAACCAGCAATGTTAGATTTGAGTTGAGTGTGATGTAAGATAACCAGTATTGAATGGATACTTAGTATTTGTCCATACTACTATGATTTGAATAGGTTTTGTAATTTCAGGAGATTTTTATAACTTTTTAAGGCAGTCATGCTCACTTAACTGTAATGCAATACTATGAAACTTATTTTCAAAGTGTTAGTGAGATTTTAAAATGGATTTCAACCTTTTCAGAAAGGTCTCAACCAATGTTTTTAAGGCATTGCTTCATTATTAGTTATTTATTTATTTATTTTGTAGCTCTTTTGTAGGATTCAAATCTTGCAAAACTTGAAGGCAGATAGACTTTACTGATTTAGGAGATAGTTCTTCACTACTATGCAGTACTACACTTCACACATAAATATCATCCAATCTGCACCTCAGTCTGAGAGAAAAGAGAGAGAGCGCCCTTTGTTATATATGTGTGTGTGAGTGTGTGTATATATATGTGTATTTGTATAGACAGAGAAAAGAAAATTATTACACATGTGTGCACATGCATAAGAATGCACTCCTGCACAGTTTCTGTGCAAAGGGGAAATTAATTTAGGTATGCATGCTTCAAACTTGTATCATGGGAAAAAATGAAGTGGTCTAGAGTGGGTTAGTGCCAAAAGGAATAACAAGCAAGATGGAAAAGTAAATAATAAACTGCAAAATAAATAAATAAAAATATAATCCAAAGAGATTGCCAAGATACTGTCATGATGTCTGCCTCAGTAAAATGTGATCCATGGATAGTGACATCAAAACTATACAACTTGTAGCAGGTCAGTGTTCACTATGCACACTTACCTGCTATGAGCTGTATAGCTACAACAATAAAAGTAAAAACCGTTCTTAACTGAAAACTGAAATTAATAAAATTGTCTGTCATCATATTTGGCTCTGTGTAAACTATTTCATCAGTCTAGAGCACCTTTATCATAAAGTGTACTGACAGCATGTAAACCAATCCAGTTTTATCTTAAACTTAGCATAACTTTTAAAAATAAACTAAGAAAACTTACACTTCCTATCATTTTCATTTAGAAAGCTAATCATTTAATCTCTCCAAAGACATTCTGTTAAGCAGCAGCTGCAATACATACCTATTTCCTCTATGATTATGTGTTGTGTTTTTCTTCTAGCTCAACATCTATATTTCAGCCAACACATCTTTGTTTTATCATACACAACATTCATGTGTATATTTATTTTATCCTACACATCTTATATATCATGGAACATAAAACTTTCCCCAAAGAGCATTCATAGTTCATCTAAAAAAAAAAAACAAAACAGTTGTTATTCTATATTTTATCTACATAGTAGGTGAGAAATTCAAAATCTTGTTGAAATTGATTTTGACTGTTGTTGTACATTATAAATATACTTATATTATAGGCACAGGCATAGCTGTGTGGTAAGAAGCTTACTTCTCAACCACATGGTTTCAGTTCAGTCCCACTGTGTGGGCTAAGTTTGTGCTCATTTGTGAGTTAATTTTATCCTTGTGTGGTAATGAAAAGTAAAACTGACAGCCAATATTTGCTGTGTCTATGTATCTATATATGAACTTTTCTTTGGATTTATGTATCTCCTGTCTCTCTCACTCTCTTTCTCTTTCACTTCCTTTGTGTCCCTCTTCTCTTGCTTTTGATTTAACAATGTGTATACGTATCTATGTATCTACTTCTCTTGTGATGTGATAAACATTTAAAAACACAAAAACGAACACCGTCACCATTCACTGTCTCTTTCACTCTCTCTCTCTTTCTCACTCACTCTCTCACTCTCTCTTTCTCTCTTACTTCCTCTCTGTCCTCCTGTCTCTCGCTTTGCCACTTCTTAGAAGTAAGTGTGACGCACACAACAGGTACATACAAAAAGTTAGTGTATTAATATTATTGATTGATGAAATACACACACACACACACATACTAGCAATAGCACTCTACCCTGTTCATGATGGTGAAGGAGCAATACATATGTGCGGAGAATGTATGGGATGAAGAGAGTCTTCTCAACATGAATTCAACAGAGAGATTAGCCAGTTTAACAGACAGCAGTATGAATAGATAAAGGTAGGGCAAGCTTGTGGACTATCAGGAACTACTGCTGAGTAGCTTAAAATATATGGCAGCATAGGATACAGCCTAGTTACTTGTATAATCAATCAAGTTGTATGGGAATGTGTCAAACCCAATGACTAGTGTAGCAGCTTTATGGTCAGCTGTTACCAGTATAAAGGGGATGCCTTACAGAAAGGTAATTACAGGGTTATCAAATTGCTGGATCAGGTCATGAAATTTACAGAAAGAGTTGTAATTCAATTAAGAAGGCAATTAGCTTCTAGTAAGGCAATTGCAGGCAATGTATTTAGCTTAAATTAAGCTGATGTTCTTAGCATTCATCAACTTGGAGAAAGCCTTTGACAGAGTCCCACACTCTGTGACTTGACGGTTGTTGAGGAAGCTAGTAGTAGACAAATGACTTATGAGAGCCACACCAGCCATGTATAGAGGTGTTGTCAGTAAGATGAAATTTAGTGAGTAAAGGCTTGGTACTTATGTTGGTATTTTCACTGAAGTTTATACAATACACAAAAGATTTTAGGATACTAAATAAGGACTGAACTTAGAATTGGTTCTATTTTAACAGAGCTCCTGAAACTGAAAGTGAACTACTGGCAGAATTCACTCATGATGATGAGGCTCTTGAGGATGCTGCCACAAAAATACAAGCCAGTTATAAAGGTTACAAGACACGGAAAGAGATAAAAGAATTAAAGGTAAGTTTCTCATTCTCTTATTGTTTCCAATATTTATAAAATCTGTTTAATGTTTCAGCATTGAATTATTTGTAATCACATTATAATTTTTTTAAAAATATTATTTGTAAGTTGTTTGAAGTTCCACTTTATTTCAGAGGAATGTTTGAAATTGAATTCTTCATACATGGGGCTGATAGACTCATGTAAAACGTTACATTTGAAGATTGAATAATGCTGAAAAATCTCTGGAAGTTTTTTTAGTATCAGTGCTTAGTATCTAAGTTTATACAGAACTATGTGAAAGTCTTTTTGACAGTCTAGAGCAGTGTTTCTCAACCTTTTCAAAAATTAAATTTCTCAAGGAACCCTGAAAAGAAAAGGTGTGATAGTCATGGCTGGGATGCCTTTAAGCATAGATCTGCTGAATCAAGGATGAAAAATCAGCTACAACAATGGGGCCAACTACTAAGATTAGCTTTAATATAGGGGAGATAGTGTAGTAAGGGAAATGAAAGTAAGGAAAGCAGCAAACTCAGCTGTTTATAGCTGCAAAATTGTTGAAAACATCAGGCTATGTATATGTTTATTAATTGAGTAGTGCAGGAAGATGCTATCCCTACTGACTGGTGTGGCTATATTCCTGTTAATTACTTCAAGGACATCAGATGCACCAGAGACTAGCAATTTCAGAGACATTAACTCTTAACCAATGGATCAAATCTTCATAACAACTGAGAAAATTTTTGCAAAGTTAGTTGAGGATCGGGTTAGCTTGAATAAGATGCAATTACAATTTATGCCAGAGGTAACTGAAAATGACGTTCTTACTTGGCTAAGAATAAGCTACTCTTCACTTTTCGATTGCAAGAAAGCCTTGATAGGTGCTAAATAAGCTACTTGTAAAAAGATGGCTAACGGAATTTATGCAAACCATGTACAAGTATACTGCTGGCAAAGTTAGGTTTGAGGGCAACTTTGGTCAAGAATTTAACATAAAATAGATGTCCACTACATCTCCATTATGAGTTTCTTTACATAGGAGTCCTTGAGGCTATTATGAAAGAGTTCAGAACTGGTTATGTTTCAAAGCATTTATATGTTGATAACCTCATTCTTACAACTGAATCTGTCAAAATGTTGCAGAAAATTTTCTGAACTTAAAAGCATAGCTTGGCATGCTGACAGAAGACTAAGACTTCAGATATGATAGATGCACAAGAGTATGTAGTAGTAGCAGTAGCAGCAGCAGCACCCATAAAAATAATATTTTCATTACATATTGCCTTTGAATGGAGTGCTACAAAGATTTAGCTTATTATGCACACTTCTTCAACCAATACATGCATAATCTTTTCACAACCACTCTCTTTCTTCAGTATAAACTGCATTACATGCTGGCAACATTTTCAACCACATCTTGCTACATGCTGTCTCTAACCATAACTCTTAATTTATTATAAATTAGAATCTTAACCTCACAATAACTTATTAATAATAGCATTGAAGGAAATCAATCACCACCATACTCACTAGCAATACTTAACGAGCATTATCTTATTCGATATATCATATTCAACAAGACCAACACCTGAAAAGATATAATCTTAATTGAAGCATCTCTAATAAATGTTGGTACTAATTACCTTTGGCAACTAATTAATACAAAGCCAAAGATATGGCTAACATTCACAGTTGGATTATCTGCCACTCTACATCTGCTTATCATTGGAAATATTGTCACACATTCTCTTTCCTACTGCTTTGTCACAAAAGCTTTATTCATTTACTTCATTTTATCTAACAGGTACTACAATATCATAGAAAATCTTTGATCTCTGTTCCAAGTAGACTGCTTTCTGGAAGTGTTCCTTCTATCAAGATATTGATTTGCATATTATTCTCTGTTTTTTTTTTTTAATTTTTTTTTTTTTTTGGTAATGGTTGGATAGAGATACAGCACAGTTGGCAGACAACATGATGCTTCATTGTATCTTTAGATTGATTTCATTCTATCTTGAGTTGACTTAGATATATTCAAAGCTAAAACAAGGATTTAGAAAATAAATGTAATAAACAGTCACTGAGTTAACATTGCCTTATCCTCTATTCTCTTGGAATGAAAGTAAAAGAGATTGTGGCTAATCACTTGTTCAAATCCATTCCTTGTGTTTTGGTGGTGGTGGTGGTGGTACTGGTGGTGACGGCAGTGGCAGCAGTAGCAGCAGCACTAGTAGTAGTAGTTGTAGTAGTAGTAGTAGTAGTAGTATGAATCCTAGTTGAAATCTTTTAACCTCTATCACAAATATGAGTGTTTGAACATTACATAATTCTCATTCTCTTCACTTAAAACATCAAAGCCCTATGTGTGTAAGTAAGAAATTATGATATTATCCTTTAAGAGAACCACATTCATGGTATTCTCAGAAAATATTTGGATCAGGGGGAAAAAAAAATGATTGTTAGGAAAAATGGAGATACTCAAAAGTGGAGCTCCAGCATAGCCTTGGCTATAATGGGTTTTTTTTTACAAATAAAAGAACACATTCAACCAGATCTCCATTGAATTAGTGTATGAGTGGCTGAGTATTCCACAGATGTGTGTGCCCTTAATGTTAAACTCAGCGGGTGTATGTGTGTGTGTGTGTGCACCTGTTTGTCTGTCTGTTCTCTGCCTGTCCACAAACACACACACACACACACACAAGAGAATGTTCCTTACATAAAATGTGTTTTTAGGTAAAAAAAACCAAAAAAAACTTCATATTAATTTCGTGTGTTTTAGGGTGAACAAGCTTGACATCGCTTATCTCTGAACATTCTGTTGACTACGCCGTGAAATTGTAGGTATTAGAAAAGTGAAAAGTGTTTAACAAAGAATAGAATTTGTATTAGGAACCCGGCTCAACACACACTGACTATCATGTAACAGTACTCGCGTGTGTGTGACGTGTGTGCCTAATTGTGTACTTAAAGCAGCACATTCATACCTTTCCAGTGCTACAGTATGTACCCTTCATAAACCTGAATATAAATATTCAGTCATGCATTCATACACTCTCACATAGAAGCAAATATAAATTGACATGTTTAGAAAGTGAACATTTACCCATAATTCAAGGTGCCTCAAACTGCCAACATTCCTCACAGCAAGCCCTAGCTTGTACTTTGTCTCTTGTACTTTTGCTATAATTTCCAATGTTCCTCTTAGCTTTATCTTCTTCACATATATATACATATCTACTTATATAAATATGTAGGTATGTAGCAAGTAAGCTTTTATGTATGTTTATGACAGGCTTTTTGCAGTTTCCATCTCCCAAATTTCCTCACAAGGCATTGCTCATCCAAAGTTACATACAAGAAGACACCCAAGATGTTATACAGTAAGATTGAAAGTGAAAGCACAGTTAGGAAGTAAACTGCTTTATCACACAGCTATACTTGGCATTTGAACAACCAAATTATTTACTTCAGAAATAATGCTTTTAGAGTGAAACATACAGATGTTTATCAAAATAAGTTGACAGTTTTGGAAATTATTATATAGAACATATCACTTGTTTTGTTTTAAGGACATTTTGCTTCAGCACAGTTTGTAAAATTTGCATGCACCAAGAGATTTTCTTTCAGTTCTTGTTGTCCTAAAATCCAGCTTTTGAAACTCCAATGAGTATACCATATCTAAACATTATCTAAAACAATAAAGTACAAAATTGATTTAGCATGGGCCTTAAGAAAAATTCTTAGTTCATTCTCATTCTTATTTATTGTTTATCTTGTTTTTATTACTTTTATCAGTTATCCAGAAGTCACCTGCCAAATATTCTTGCCTTTTCAAAAAAAGACTAAGTAAATGTTGTTTTGCAATTAGGTGGACCATAACCTGTAGATACGAATACATAAGATATAGCTTGTAAATGTCAAATAGATCAACAAGTGCTGTTTGTGCTGACTGAATAGACAACCTGTGAGTTGATTAATATAACCTGTAGCTTTTTCTTAGATGAGTATCACATTCTAAACAGATGTTAACTTGACATGTAGCTTTTAGATATTGGTCAGATTTTGGTTGTTGCATATTGAAATGGTTAAGAAGCTTGCTTCACAATCATGTGGTCTTAGGTTTGATCCCACCATTCAGCATCTAGGGCAAGCTTTTTTCTTTACTATTGCCTCAAGTCAACCCAAGTCTTGTGAGTGAAATTTGATAGACAGAAACTGTACAGAAGCCTCTCAAATGGGTTGTACTTGTGATTCAAAGGTACAACCTCATCACATACTGTTTCATGGTATGTTATCTGTGGAGTATTCAACCATATACATACTAATTCTAGTTAGTTAATTCAGTTGACGGAACTGGCTCCTTATTGCTGAAACTGACAAAGATCCATGTTCTCACTTTTTACTATCGGTCGTATCTAAATTTATAAATTATAACTATGAGAAAGAAATAACTGCTTGGTGTTGACTTGATAGACAAAGCATTGACGGGTTGTCTTAGACATAACCTGAATATGTCAACTTGACGAATGGAGCTTATAGATGCTGATGAGATAGACACGACTGTAAATATAAATAAATTTATTACAGGCATAATGACCCTCCTGAGATACGACTCAATAACTTTAGATAATAGAAAAGCAGGAGTAGCAAGAAACAGGCACATTGCTGCAACAGTTTTTATACAGTAGCCAAAAATTCACAAATGTTAACACAGCCCACTCATTCACTAAACAGGCTTTACTTCTTTTTTCAATAACATAACCCACCTGCTATTCCAGTTGTTATCATCATCATCATCATCATCATCGTCATCATCATCATCGTCATCATCTTCATCATCATCATCGTCATCATCATCATCGTCGTCATCATCATCGTCATCATCATCATCGTCATCGTCATCATTGTCATCATCATCATCATCATCATCATCGTCATCATCGTCATCATCATCATCACTGTTGTTGTTGTCATCATCATCATTTTCTTAGAGAGGTATGATTTCCAAGGGTTTTAGAAAAAAGGAAATTGGAAGGGTGAATATGTTCATGTCTTAGGCAGGAGAGCAAAGATCAAGACAGTTTGATAAAGAAAATGATATTGCAGACCTGCTCAACCCATCAAATATAACTGCCAGTAGGCTGAGCTTGTAGTGACTATGACAATAATGATAATTGCTTAGTTTATGTATAAATAGTGTTCTTTATTAGCTACAACTCTGACCAATTCTCCTCTTCCTTTCACTCTTGTGTTTTCTGGTTTAGAATGCTAAAACCACCATATTTATTTCTGCACACAATTGTCACCATAGTAAAACAGTGGAAAACTACCTTCTGTTCTTTATCGACAAGAATACCTATCTACATGAAAGGCAATTACAGAATCTACCCTGAAGGGATGTTGGCCATCAATATCTATCACTCGACTCAACACACAAGCAAAATTACTGGAAGTTTCTATGGCCCTATTTTTATAGCGAAAGGTTAAATTGTTGTAGCTGTCGTTTATTCCACTGTAAATGCTTTTCATATCGTCGTTGCTGCTGCTGTTACTGACGCTGTTATTTTTGTAATTGTTATTAGTGTAGTGTTCAACATCATCATTATATTAATGCTGTTGTTGTTGATGATGATTATTATTACATTATAAAGAAGAGGACAAAAATGGTGGTAGTAGTAGTAGTGGTGGTGGTGGTGTCGAATTTGTGAATACATATTATTGCATTAATGGGCTCAACATTTCTATGGAGACTATATACTTCAGAAGTAATGTTTATAAATGTTACTATGTGATTGAGCTTAGTAGAGGCAAGTCACTTGTTGGTGGAGTCTCTGACCTAGTTCTTGATTCCCAATTTAAACCATTTCCCTTCAGTTACAAATTTCTTGAGAAAGGTATATAAATGTCATATACTCATTTTCCCCTTTCCTGTCTAGATCTGAAGTATTGCACATGCATAAGGAATCATTATTATAATATCATCACAGTATAGTCTTCTATATCATCATCATCATTTTAATATCTCTACAACTGTGGCTTCAATAGTACATCATATTCCCACTCATCTCTATTTTTTTATTTTCTCATCTGTGAGACCTAGCAGCTACTGGTCTGACTTCCCAACTTCATTTGGTTGTAACAAAAATGATCATGGCATGGTTTTTGTAAGGCATTTTTCTCCCATTCACTGCTTTTCTCTGTATAATTATTTCTCTGCAGCAACTGTGTCATTTATTATATTTTTTTTTATTCCTCTATTGCTTCCCTTCTCAAAGATGGTACTATACTCAATGACA
This sequence comes from Octopus maya, assembly GCA_027122535.1. Taxonomy (NCBI): domain Eukaryota; kingdom Metazoa; phylum Mollusca; class Cephalopoda; order Octopoda; family Octopodidae; genus Octopus; species Octopus maya. The sequence goes on along the minus strand of JAOPJW010003715.1, from coordinate 29,869,680 downwards.
TTACTGCTGATTGAAAACTTAATTATACATTGAAATGTCTTAATATATCTGTCTGACTGCCTGCTGTATTTTCCTTCTTTCTTCCTTCCTTTATATTTACATATACTTACTAGTGTTAGATATGAGTGGCTGTGTGGTAAGTAGCTTGCTTACCAACCACATGGTCTCGGGTTCAGTCCCAGTGCGTGGCATCTTGGGCAAGTGTCTTCTACTATAGCCTCGGGCCGACCAAAGCCTTGTGAGTGGATTTGGTAGACGG
>JAOPJW010003715.1:29471916-29485753 GCA_027122535.1 Octopus maya | reverse complement strand
ATAGTAGATATCTGAAATTGCAAACAAAGCATGAAGTGTTTCGGTAAGAAATTATTTCTTTCTGCAGTATAAATAACATTTTTAATATATATATGAACTGAAAAATAACCAAAAAAAGAAAAAAACCAACCAATTCTTGAAATAATGTAATAAATATTTTTTGGAAAGAATCTTGACTTTTATTAATGAATTCCAAGAAAATATGGTTTATTTGCCCAGAATTCAAACATGCAGCTATCTGAATTTTATTTTTATTTTATCCCAAATAAATATCTTTTTGAAATATTTTTCACAAATTTTTCCCATTTTTGCATAAGTGTCTCCTAGATTTGGAGTGATTGCTTTGGTAGAGAATAGAACACCTTTTCTATTTCAGATGTTTTAGAATAGAATTGTATAACATAAGTATCTGTACACTGTAAGGGTTTCCTCTGTGGAAACTAAAATGAATTGAGAAATAGGGGTGAAATTCGGGGATAACGCGGTAGAAGAAAAAAATTACCAGTATGAATACAGCCCTGAATTGAAATAGTTTTCTCTTCCATTTATGGCTGATTCATAAAATAGCAGTTGTTTTCCTGAAAGGTAAAGACCAGTTTTCTTAATGTTCTTAGCATCATAAAGGTAGCTGAACAGTAATCTATAGATCTTTACATTTCTTTTTTTTTTTTTTTTTACAAAGTATATGTCTTTATTTACAAACGTATCTATTTCCACTGATCTGTAGAATCCGTGTACTGTACTAAGATGTCCAGAGTTGGAACAAGAGATTGGCATGACCGTTTGGACACTCAACCGGTTTTGGTGACACTACGTTTTGGCACTGTAGGCAAATGTGTGCTGAAATATACACACACATATATATATACAGAGAAGGGGGTACTTTACAATTTATTGAACACAACATAAACACTTTCCCTCTCTTCATATACATAAAATTAGAAACATTAAAACGTCTGATGATGTATCAGTCAGTATCAAATTGGCAAAACCAAATACGCGGCACCAAAACGGCCATGCCAAAACACTTTTTACCTGTCCAGAGTTTATATTCAAGTAGGTGCCGTTCCTTTTAACTGTTGGCATTGCCCAACAAAACATTTTGATTTATATCAACAGTGGATATGTTGAAAAATAGGAAAGAATCAGAGAGAGAAAAAACAGTACCATTTGAAAGAGCACCACTTGAAATTTGTATAAAATATATATGTATATATAAATAAAAAAACAAACAGGATTCCTTTCCACATGAAGTGGTTGGATATCACTTAAGGCAGCCAGATAGCATTGGGATGATAAAACTAAGAAGAGATACAAGAATTCAAAATTCTCACATTTTCTGTTTTCTTGAAAATGTGTTTTAAAACATTACTTTGTCTTCTTTGATTTTCGTGAATGCTTGTTTTCACTCTGTTGGAGGAATTAGAAAAAAGAATTAAAAGTTCATTAGCATAAAAAAAAAAAAATTAATGTACAAATGTTTTACAAAAATGGTTGAGGTTGAATGTGTTTATTTGTTTTTTTTAATCTCTACTGGTGGATTAAATTTTCTGCAGGCATTTATGTTCCTGTAACTTAGCGGTTTGGCAAAAAGACACTGACAGAATAAGTATCAGGCTTAAAAAACACAAAGTACTGGGGTCAATTCATTTGACTAAAAATTCAAGGCAATGCCCCAGCATGGCCACAATCTAATGACTGAAACAAGTATATATATATATATATATACACACATACATAAAAACAGTCTTGTTTAGAAATACTTACCTTTACCTTGATATAACCATGTTGATCACAGATTTGCCTGGCGCAATTATTGATGAATTTGAAACGGTCTGGTCCCAAGAGAATCCCTCCAAACCAACGAGAGATGACCACAATAAGGTTTGTTGCCTCAATTATCTATAAGTATAAACAAACTACAATGAATAAATGGAGGAAAGGAAGATAAGAATTACTATTATCAATTATTATTATGTGGCACAGCATGGGTGCTGGTACGAGGTACAACCACAAGTACTTTACACCACAGGAAGGATTGATTTTAAAACACTTCCGCTGCAGTTTTCTTGAGTACAGCCAGATGCCAGGTGTCTCAATTCTTTGTTGTCATCTCACCTGAAAGGTTCATCTTCCTGAGGTCAGTACTTCTGTACTTCATCCCATGTCAGTAATTTTGGGGAGAGGATAAGTTGTTTAAAGTACCAGCACTAAACTGGTACTTATTTTATCAAGCCCCAAAGGATGAAAGATAAAGGTCAACCTTGGCAAAATTTGAACTCAGAATGTAAAGATGAGTAAAATACCTCAAAGCATTTTGCCCAGTATGCTAATGATTCTGCCAGCTTGCTACCTTCTTAATAATAATAATGATAATAATGATAATAGTAATAATAATAGAATGTCTGTGCTTGTGTTTCTAAAAATCTGGCAGTTTTCTATGTGGTATCTCTCTTTGCTCTGTAACCTAGCAATTTGACAAACAGAGATTAATACCTGTCCTATACCCTAGAATGGCTGCAGTCCAACGAATGAAACTAGGTAAAAAGAATAAAGGAATAAAAGCAGAATCTATGAAGGGAAGTAATGTTGGCTACAACAATGGACCGGTACAAAGTGTATCTAGAACTGACATGGCATTTACCTGGAGCAGGTGGAGCAACCGAGAGCCAGCATGCACTTCACCATCATCGTCACAGCCCTGGATTACAATATTACTATCACTGGGTAGAATCCTAGAAATACAGAATTTTGTTTTCAGTTTACATGCATATATGATGTAGGCATATAGAAGGGTTGATAAGGTGGGTGTGTATGTGTTGTGGCAGACCCCCCCCCCCCCAGGTGAGAAGTGGGCTAGTCCACTACTAATAAATAGTGGACTGACACAGTCAGTAAGGCTTGCTGTTCGGGCCAGTCCCACAGAGATGATTAAATACATTGTCATAATGCAGGACATAACAGTAGCAATGAGGATTCGTAGCTCACATAGCCACTGATATGTAATAACAGGACATAACGGTAGCGACAAGGATTCATAGCTCACACAGCCACTGATGTGTAGTAGCGGGACATAATAACAGTAGCTCACAGATATGTAGGAGCAGGAAATATCAGTGGTGACGAGGATACCTCCCACTGTATAATGGTGTTGTTATAACAATGGTAACGAGGTTACGAACACTCATAGGAGTGTCAAAATGGAAGACCTACGTTCAAGAACAATGAAAGAAAGTTTGAAGAATTTGAACTCTAACACAGAATTGAACTACACACGGTGAAAAGTAATATACACGTAGTGAAAAATGTCTGATAAAACTTGATCTCTACACAGAACTGAACAACACACAGTGAAAAATAATTCTGTGTGGAAAAAAAAATAATAATAACAATGAGTCTGTTCGAAGGATTTATAAGTCAGGTCGCTATATGTAGTGGCGCTACAAGTTATAATATAGACTTGGTACTACCTGTGACATTTTGAAAAAAAAAAAAAAAAAAAAAAAAAAAAATAATTCTGTGTGGAACAAAAATTAATTCTGGTAAGAAAAAGGAAATGAAAAAGAATTAATGATACATTTGAAGTGAGTCATACCAGAAGATTTCAAACCTAAGCAGATATTATTATCTGCTGAAATTGAAAACAAACCAGTTGCTAAGAAAGTTAAAACGGACAAAGAAAACGTTAACCATTTTGTGATTGAGGATACTAAACAAGTCCTTCTTGAAAAGACTCCGGATGAAATGTCAATGGAAGTGACTTGTGAAGAACACGTAGAAAATTCTGAAGTTAGAGAATCCGAACCATCTGTTAAACGAAAATTCCTTCAATGGAAAATGCTTCATTGAAGGATTGTTCTAATGCAAAAACTTTAAAAAAGATAATGAAAGTTTGTAGGTAACTGATCCAGTTTCCGCTGAGAAAAGTGTAATGAAAGGAACAAGCTTTAGAAAAAGAAATGAAGAAATGCACACACACACACACATCGATACATATACTTTAACCAAACACCAAAGCGTCCTTACCGGTATGCCATAATATTATGGGTTGCATTTGCTACTTTCTTATTCTCAAGAAGTTTTTCCATAACCATGTTTACCTAGAAAAGCATTAAAACAGAATCAATCTAAAACCCTCAAATTTAAATAAATAATCTGAGACAGAAGAAATTCAATAAAATATTTTTAAAAATATATTTTAAAAAATATAATGGCAATGTGGTAAAGTAACCCAATGGACAAGAGTTCAAACCTAAACTAAATATTATTGTTTTAGGTATATATCCATACTGGCAGTGGTTGGATGGGTCTGTTCCATCATAGTGTCTTTGCCACTTAGGCAGTGCTTTGCTAATGGATACACATAACACCAGAGAAGATCAACAGAGTTTGTTGTTGTATATGTCGTGTTATTTTTATTTTTCGTATAATAAACTGACACTCCGTCTGTTATGACAATGAGGGTTCCAGTTGATCCAATCAACTGCTGCACAACTTGCTTGTAAAATTAATGAGCAAGTGGCTGAACACTCTACAGACATGCATACCTTTAATGTAATTCTCACGAAGATTCAGTAGGACACAGGATGTGACAAGGCTGGCCACTTTGGATTATAGATACAATACATTTTTGCCAGCTGGATGGACTGGAGTAATGTGAAATAAAGTGCCTTGCTCTAGGACACAATGTGCTACCAGGAATTGAACTCATGACTTCACAACCATGGGCCACTAAGCTATGTACCTTCACTTTTCATGTAATATTTTATGGCTGGATGGCTGCCTTTCCAACTACTTTACAGCATGGACTGAGTATATTCTCTTCTGTCACCAATGTGAGATAGGTTGTCTGCCAGAAGTAGAACACCTGTTATTATTTGATGTTAAGGCGGTGAGCTGGCAGAATCGTTAGCATGTTGGGTGGAATGTTTAGTAGTATTTCATATGCTGCTATGTTCTGAGTTCAAACTCCACCAAGGTTGACTTTGCCTTTCATCCTTTTGGGAGTCAATAAATTAAGTACCGGCTGCGTACTGGTACTCAATTTATCGACCCTGAAGGAAGAAAAAAAACAAAGTCAACTTCAATGGGATTTGAACTCATAACATAAGCTGGAAGAAATGCTTCAAAGCATTTTGTCCAGCATGCTAACAATTCTGCCAGTCATGAAGCAATGCAATATAATAAACCTTTCTTACTTGGCACTTGTGTGTGACAGGGGCTAGGTGAGCCTGAAATGTACTGCGTTTCTCTGTCATAGGTTCTCCATGGTGTATCACAGGGCATTCAACAGCTGCAACAAGAAGAAGAAGAATTAGCAAATCAACTCCAGGACTTATTCTTTGGAAACCTAGTACTTATTCTATTGGTCTCTTTTGCTGAACCACTAAGAAGTCAAGCAAATTATTTTATAAAATAAAATAAATAAAGCAATAAGGTGTACCTCCTACATTTTTGGTATTCACAAAATCTTCTTCAATATCGGCTTCAATATCAAAGTTGAAATCCTTAGTTTCTTCGGGTTCTTCTAAAGTAACATTCTTTAACTGGACATCAGGGTATGTATGAACTGGAATTGGAATGAGTAGAATCCAAAAGGGACCATAAGTTAACCTTCACAAGCACACAGAGTGACAGAAGGATCAGAAAGGACAAAACAGAACAAATATATAACTGCCCCTTTTCGTTTAAGATCATAATGATTATTCTGTATTTCTGGTTAAGGCAAAGGCCTTGATTTCTGCCTCTAGATAAAGTATGATTACTATGGATAACAAGAAAGGATACACTACTATTCCCTGTACTGTTCAGTAAAGAACAATACTGCTTGTATAACCCTTTATTTTGTACTTTTAAATAAGAGTACAAGCTTTATAGAATACAGTTCAGTTAATGTTATATTATTAAGTAAAGCTCATGCTGCTTACCTCACACATCTTAGCAAATATTTTATACAATATTGTCTAGAGCAAGGATATACTGAAGATTAACTGCCATCCATTGCAAAATCCAACACAAATTCTAAAAGATATTAACTAAGAAGTAAGGGCACTAAAGACAACAGAACCTAAATTAGGCATCAAATGTTTAGTGTCAAACAAAAATCTTAATTTTAGAGTAAGAAATCAGTGGAAGAAGTTCAAAGAGGTGATAACTTAGTTGGCCCAGGAAGGGTTTCTTTCTTTGTACCAAGGGAAGACTGATATAAGCAGTTTGGTATTGTACAAAATGAGAATATGGGGTCTGAATGTGGAAGGTCAGTGACAGATAAAGAAAAATAAGTTGACTATGATCTGTTGGATGGGTGACATTAACTCGTATGAAAGGCAGAAGAAGCACAAATGTCCTGAAAAAATAGTTGGGCATTGAAGGCATTAGACATTATGTACAGGAGAAGCAGTTGTAATGTGACTGGATGAAAAAGACAAAGGATAAGAACTAAAGACTGTTACAGATGATGATGATGACAGTCAAGATGATGATAATGATTTGTGATGGTGTGGATGATATTTCTATATTGAGGTTCCCTAGTGGTGATTTTGGAAAATGCTATGATGTCACAATATATAATACACCACAATTGGCTCATCATATATGAACAGTCTGAATAAGGCCAAATATACTTACTTGGAGAATCATCAGTCTTTTGCGCTAAGATATTTCGAATTTCTTCTACCCATTTGAAAATTATACATTCACCTAAGTTATCTCTGAAAGTTAATAAAACAACATTGTAAGCTATAAAAATAGAAACCAATGCTTGGTTGGCACATAGATGAATTTCCATCAACACAAAAAGGTTACCCATTCAACTACATGTCTGCTTTAATGAAAAGCATCTGGACATAATGAGAGACTAACAGAATAACTTCTGGCCTAACACTTGCTAGCTTAATCGTCACCATGATCATTTAATGTCTGTTTTCCACACTGGCCTGAGTTACATGGTTTGACTGGAGCGGGCAAGCTGGCAAGCTGCACCAGGCTCCAGTCATCCTTTCTTGTTATCCATAGTAAGTGCACTTTATCCGGAGGCAGAAATCAAGGCCTTTGCCTTAACCAGAAATGCAGTCTAGTAGCCATGTCTTAAACAAAAAGGGGCAGTTTTATATTCATTCTGCTTTTGTGTCCTTTCCGATCTTTCTGTCACTCTGTGTGTTTGTGAAGGTTAACTTATGGCCCCTTCTGGATTCTTATCATTCTATTTCCAGTTCATATATACTCTGATATCCAGCAAAAGAATGATACTTTAGAAGAAACTAAGGATTTCAACTTTAATATTGAAGCTGATATTGAAGAAGATTTTGGCTTCTAGCTGGATGCCTTTCCTAAAGCCAAACACTTTATAGAATATAATGGGTGCTTTTTACATGTCACCAGTATGGGTACCTTTTACATGTTGCTGGAATGAGTGCTTTATACATGTCATATGCATGGGATCTCTTTTACGTACCATGACCACCGTTTACTTTACTCACCCCCCCCCCCACCATTTCTCATGCAAGGCCAATCTTCCTCCCAGACTAACCTATTATATAATATACAATTCAAATAAATCTCCTGTAGCTAGGGGCCTGGCATCCTACACATGTCAACTATTGTCTCTGACAGGTTTCCCCAAGACAGAAATATTTATACTTACAAATATATTTCTTGTAATTGGTTTTCAATCTGTGTTCGTTCTTCTCCTCTTATCCAGGGACAACTGAAGTGAAGAAAACAGTGAAGATGGTGATTATTATGAAGAAATACAGACTACAATTACTGCTCAGTTTACTAATTATAAAGTAGTGTTCTTCTGTTATGTGGTCAGATCAATCAGGAAGCAAATGAAATTAATATAAAAATAGTAATGATATGTATTTATGTAATCAGCGCATCACTGTATGTATTTATGTACATACATACAGTCATGAGTCGATATATGAGTTAATTTGCTCGTAAAGTGAAAACTTGAAAACGGAAAATTAAACTTGTGAAAGCTTGTAAACCCGGGGTCTCGTAAAACAAGTCCTCATAAAGTGAGGTATTACTGTATGTATGTATGTATGTGTGTATATATGCATATGTGACTCTGTGTGTGTGTGTGTGTGTGTGTGTGTGTGTGCATGACTGTGTGTGTATGTGAATTACTTTCCTCTTAAATATATTATCATATATGATTAATTGTTTTACTCTTCTGTATGTGAAGGAGCTTCTACATGGTTGTTAGATTTGCAAGAAATATCCCTTAAACGACAACCAACTACCACTTTAAAAGAAAAAAAAAGGGGCACACTGGATGATGTAGTCTGGGGTACACTGTGCTTGAAAAATGAAATGGGATGGTCATGACTGGAATGACTTAGATCATTGGTTTGCTCAATTAGGGTTGATTTGGAACTGAACAACAAGATTTTCACACAAACACATCCACTCGATATAAGTCAAATATTTACCTGAGCTGGTACTGTGGCGGGGATATGCTTGGGTAATCCTCTGGCATTTGAACCTGGAAACAATGTAAGAAAAATGTTTAGTTAATTAATTGTGCTATTCTTTTACAGAAAATGAAACAACATGCAGCAGAATGACCTGTAGAGAGAAATTCTAGACCAGCAATTTTAAGGAAAGTGTGTGTGTGTGTGTGTTAGTCAATCATATCGATTCCAGTGCTCGAGTGGTACTTTATTCCTTCAACCCGAAATGGATTGAAGCAAAATTGGTCTTGACAGTATTTGAACTTAGAATATAAAAAGCCAGGAGAAATGCCAATACACATTTTATCCAATGTGCTAATCATTCTACCAACCCACCACCATAATAATAATAATAACAAAAATAAGAATACAGTGAATGGTTTGAGATGGGGAACCATATTTAAATAGGCAAAAAATATCTTCTGGATAAATGATTAGCTTTGCGATTTTAATTAATGTAAGCTTGATAATCTTCAAATCAAATTATATGAAAAAAGTCGTTTTTTTTTTTTTTTTACTTGCAAGCCCAGTTTCCACTTTGGGTCATCTTGCCCGTCTGTAATCTGGATGGAGTAAATTCGGGAAGTGCTGTCCACGACACGCCAGTCATCTCCATAGATTGCAGTCAGAGCTTCTATTTCATCAACCTGAAAAGGTTTAATAAATGAGGTCAGAAAACATCTACAAACAGACAAATATGTGTTTATAGTTTTGATCATAGAAAAAAGTACAAAAAAAAAAAGTAGTTTTTGGTATTCAGCTCAGTCAATGAATATTAGATATTCATACAGCTTGTATTCATGGACAGAACCTGCTGTTTCAAGATGATAAAAGAAACAACTTTTTTTTCTTAGAGAGAATGCTAGTCTATCATCAGGAGTTTTTCATCTAAAGCAGTGTTTCTCAACCGTTTTTTTTTTGCCTACAGACCCCTTTGATTCCTGTTTTACTTAGACGGGCCCTTTTGATGTTGGGGTACACACACACACACACACATATATATATACGACAGGCTTCTTTCAGGTTCCGTCTACCAAATCCACTCACAAGGCTTTGGTTGGTCCGAGACTATAGTAGAAGACACTCGCCCAAGGTGCCACGCAGTGGGACTGAACCTAGAACCATGCGGTTGGTAAGCAAGCTACTTACCACTCCTGCGCATATAAAAACGAAAGAAAAACATATATATCAAAAGCAGCTGAGGACACCCCCACCAACTCTAATCAGTTTTTTATTTATGAAAAATTAATTACGCCGCTTTCCTTCAATCTTATCAAAGTTTTTTGTTTTTGTTTTTGTCTTCTGAACTTTAGACGTTCATAACAAAAATTCAAAGAGCGCTCTTTTAAAGGCATCAAAAGAAAAAAAAAGAGAAGATTTATTGAATATAAACTTAAACACATAAATGCCAATTTTTCTTTTTTTACAAAATATAATCTTTGTAACAACGATCTTTGGAGAGTAACAAGTTTGAAATCTCAGATCAGCTCTGATCAAGCAGGCCCGTGGCCAACGGCGTTCCTGACATGGTCATTCTACGTCTTTTATATATCAAGAACTACACAATCCAACGTCTCCCATTAAAACGGACGGACGTAACTTAAGAACGATCTGGCTATTATATCTAGCAGATTGAATGACCACACAGAAGCCACATTGTCAGCTCTCGAATAACATGTTTGTTACATTCGGCATGTCATTTTTCGTTCGATATATTTATATTGATTTAATTCTTTAATACTCAACGAAGACATAGATTTATAATACATCATACATAAAGAAAAAGGTGAAGCCAAAAATGACAGTCAAACTCACCTGTCGTGTCAAATTATCTTCGATCACGTCCATGACACACAAGTTGCTGTGGTGTCAAGTGTGGCGGTGAACATTTCCAAAGTGTACCTTCTGAATAAATTCATTAGTTTGCCTTGGAGACATTTAAGATTAATCCCTTCTTCTGCATTTCACTACCTTCAGCTTAAAGCTGGGGAAAAAATCATAAAAAGAAAACGAATAAACAATACTTAAGAAGAACAAAAATTAGAATTTAACATGCAATGAAACTGCATAAGACAAAAAATTACAAGCTGTAGTTTTAGCAAATAAAACGGTGTTGGTGGATAGTTAACAAGAGGAAAAATAATATCACTAACAAAATTAACACTAAAATTGGGGCACTTAACCAGTTTGTCACGGAAGGCTAAAGTAAGTATTAGAAGTCTTCTCTCTGTTATATTTATGTGTATATTTACATAAGTCGTTTCTTTTTTTTTATTTTAAAAAGTTTCTATGCCGTTTTGTAGCTTTTTTTTTTGTGGTATTGCCAAAGCTTGGCACACCCATTTGGCAGACCGAAATTTCATCACGAGTGGATTACAAAAATTCTTTCCCCAACAAAGATATTTCGATCACATTTAATCTCATGATGTGTGTGCGTATATGCTAGAGTTTTCACTTTCCATATATATATATATATATCAAATGGATGTGTTATAATGCCATTCCACATACACAAAAACAACCATACCAACAATCCAACATACCTCCACCATCAGCTTCCCCACTGATAAGCACTATATGAACTAATATGAGTTTATTGTGTATGCGTGCGTGCGCCCCTTGATCGCACCGAGTCTTACATGTTATGTAATGATAAATTGTAACAAAAATGTCTCTTTCGTCTCGATATACATACGAGACATTAAAAGCGCCAATGTATCCGCACGCGCGCAGACAGACAGAGAGAGAGAGAGAGAGAGAGAGAGAAAGTTCTGTTACAGTTGATATGTTCTTAGTACGATACACAAGTGCTAACTCTGTAGTTATGCCCTAAAACATTGTAAATAAATCGAGTTTGAAACAAATCGTAGAGAATATGAACCAGATGTTATAGGAATATGTGAATCTTGGCGAAGAGTAATAAACAACAGCAGCTTAAGTTAGATTTTAAAATTGTGTCAAGAAAATAAGGTTCTCAGAAGAGGTGGATTCTTAATACATGCGAAAATGCCAATTCTCTATTTAAGCTCTAGCCAAGCCAGCAAGACTCTGATACACACTAAAGTTACGAAGAAATGACAGATCTTTAAAAATCAGGGCAGTAAAAAACACCGGATGGAGTTTATTCCGTTAAGAAGTATCAGTCTTTTGAACTCAACCAAATTAAACCAAAATACCGCAGTAATAACAGGAATGGTTACGAGTTATTAGACAAGTTTAGAATGTGTCTCTAGTATGATCAATCAGGTGTAGTTTATTAGTCAACAGATATAAAGTTTCTCAGTAAACTGTATAAATAAATAATTCAATACATACATTTAAGAAGTAAATACCTTTAATCATTAAGAAATAAAATAATGCGGAAACAAAAAAGCAACAGAAAATAGGTGGATCTTTCTGATTTGACGGGCACAACTTGTTTTCTTAACGAAACACTTTCAAACTTGGGATACTGGTAGAATGTGTCATATAAAACATCTTTTTCTCTTAGCCTTCTAAACAAAAATTTCTATATTGCAGGTTATTTCATGTTAAAGTTGTCGTATTTTTGTAGATAGACGTCAAGGATTGGTTGAAATTACCGAAATACGACAATTTTTTTTACATGAAATAACTTCGAATGCAAAAATTTTTTATCTGTTCCATAACACAAAATATACAAATATACGAAGTTTGAAAGTGTTTCAGTACCAAAAACACTGCATAAAACATAAATGAAAAGTGGTGCCCGTCAATCAGAGAGATCCAAATAAGTCTATGTACATATAAATACAAAGAGACAATTATTTTATCAAAATACATTGTGTTTGTTACAATTTGCATTAATTCTGTGAAAAGGAATATATTTTACAAAAGAAAAACAAAAAAAGGGAAAAAAACATCAATGCAACACCCAAGTGCCTCAATTGGTTGCACAAGGTTCTACAGAATGTGGCTATCATAGAAAGCACTTGCCCAAAGTGGCACGCAGTGGGGTTGAACCTGAAACCAGGTGGTTGCAAAGCAAACTTCTTAAGCATACAGCCATATGTGCACTTGTCCAATGTTTCTTTTTCCGAAGACTGTTGGGTATCATATATGAGTGATTTGGCTGCTATTTCTAGCAAGCTGAGCAACAGTATAGGAGCACTCTCTGTGGTTTCCTAAATAAATGGTAATATTTATGTTATGTAAGGTGGGGGAGCTGGCAGTATTGTTAGCACACCAGGCAAAATGCTTAGTGGCATTTCTTCAGTCTGAGTTCAAATTCCACCAGGGCCGACTTTGCCTTTCATCTTTTCAGGGTCGATAAAACAAGTACCTGTTGAGCGCTGGGGACAACGTTATTGACCTACCCCTCCCCTGAAATTGCTGGCCTTGTGCCAAAATTTGAAATCCATATTTATGTTATGTTAAAGGTGGTAAAAGAGGAGTAGTTGAAGGAACAAATTGCATTAAAGGTGAATGTAGTTTAATGAGATTGTATAACAAATAGATATAAATGGCAGTGCCCCAGCATGGCCACGGCTCATGAGCTGAAACTCGATAAAATGAAAAAATAACATAAACTAAAAAAAAAAATCGCAAAGGACTGGAAGAATGTTGAGAATACACATTGGTTAGGAGCAGCCAGTTGCTTTTAGCTTAATAGAGCATGTAATGATGCTAAAATAAATATCACACACATTGATATCATGATATCATTTCTGTTGTTCTTGTTGTTGTTGTAATTGAGTAACCCTGGCAACTGTTTAGAGATGTCAGAGCAACCTAACGGACCAGCCATTTTATGCAAACACCATGGCAGCATGGAAACCAGACATTAAATGATGATGATATCTGTTGCATCAATTTATGGTGAGTGACTTAGCAATGGCTATTCCAGCTTTACTCTAGGATATCTGCTCTAAAATTAGAACTTAGAACATCTGGTTAATGTTACAAACTAGCTGTGTTGCATATTTAACACAACAAGCTACTCAGATGGTCACGGCATACATAACATTTAGTACAGTGACATTATTACATTACACACACAACAATATATACGCACCCATAAAGATCCTTAAAAACCTCCTCCCTCATTCTCAACAATGTCCCTTCACTAATATTTTCCACTGATTATTCTTTCTGTGCTGTCTGTCATTACTCCCTTTCCCTTCAGCACTTTCTATTGACAGTTATACCTCATTCTTGTCTCATATCTACAATCAGCCACTCTTCTCCTTTGTTCTCCTCTCACTATAGCCAACCCTATGTCCCTCTGACCACTCTACCACCATCATCATCATCTTACTCTCCCCAAACTTTTACAACCCTTTACCTACCTACTCCCACCCATCATCCCCCCCCTATCTTTCATTTCTTCTCTTATCAGCTGGGTTGCCAGTCATCACTTT
>JAOPJW010003715.1:27799784-27812132 GCA_027122535.1 Octopus maya | reverse complement strand
TATATATGCATACATGTATAAACACACATACATAAAACAAAACATGCAAATCTGCACATGCACTAGCTCCAAATACAGCACATATATACACATACATGCAAAATTAGCCTGTTGATGTTGTTGAAATTCCAATGAAGGAGCCTTGGATCTAGGTTAGAAACTGGCTCTTTCTCTATTGGTAAGAAATTTTGAAATAAAACTGAATAATAACATACATATATGCAAATTTTAGTAAAAACTGGTAACTCCATCATTTGTGATATTTTGAAATACACCTATAAAGATAATTACAAGATGTGTCCTAAGTGATCACATATCCCTGCAAAATCCTTGGAACACGGTACATCATATAAGTCACCAAGAAGGATCATGTGAAAACATCGCTGAAATTTATGTAGGAGAGGCTACTTGAAGTATTATTGAAAGATCTGATGAAAAGAAACCTACTTCCATATTTTACCAATAGTCACTAGATAATCACAATGGTTCAATCAACAGACTTAATGTAAATATTATTTCTACATATCCTTCTGATATAATGCTAAGATAGGTGACTAAATTAAGTTGCATATGAATATATGAATCCAGACTCAATGATAAGTCCAAACAAGTAACACTAATAAACCACACCCAAGAAGTGTATATATTCCATCCCTGTTTTAGATCAGTTTCATATAAATACATCAATACATTGCTAAGGATCTTCCTTTCTAATGATTCTCTGCTTTAAGGCTATTTCATTTTACAAATACTAAAAATGGAACTTCAAGAGATAATTGTAAAAGATATTTAAAAGATTATTTAAATATGAAGCAGTCCTTCCTAGACTAATAAGAATGCTGTCCATAATGGTCTTCCTAAACCCTTGTGAGTCAACCTGTTGGAAAGACATGGGTATGGAATGGTTCCTAACAGGCCAGCATTTGGTGAAGAAAGGACTGGGCATAGTGATTAGTGCAAGGCCTGGAGATTATTGGATATAACTAAAGTAATGAGAGGAAGAGAGATGTGTGGCTTGAGTAAATATGGCATGAGCTCAGCCAGATTCAAGGAATAGAGGCCATTATAATAGTGATAGAGAAGACAGTATACCAGTGGAACAGAGGTTGGAGCATATTTGTGAGTGATTTTATGCCACCTTGTGGACTTTTTCTGAATTGAGTCTAAGATGATTGACTGTATATGCAGCAGCTTCCCTCATGAAAATGCTACACTATTGTGCACCTCCTATAAACTTTTTAGAGTGTCAATAATTGATGGAGACAAAGCATCATCTGAAAATGTTGTGTGTGCATTAAGAAATTGCATGAGAGTCATATTAGAGCTGAGTATCAAGGTTGGAAGCTTTGTTAATAGCAGAAAGAGAAGTATATATTTATAATGGAATGCATGATAAGTTTGTGAGATGTTGTCACAATTGCAATTTTTCAATTGTTATTGATGCTGAACTCCAAGCCAACTTTTAAGAAATAGATCTATGAACAGAAGCTTTCCAACCATAATCATCCCATCTTTTTTGTCTTCTTTTTTTCTTATTTCACAGAGTGCATTTTTTTCTAGATGCAAGGATGTAGCTTGAAGTAGATTTGTCTCCTATGTCTGGCAGATCAAACGACTTTGTCTATGATATATTTGATTGAAACCTTTATTGTTATGACATTTCTTGCTTCTAGATATGTAATAACAACTTAATGTCTTATGAAACATGTGAAACTTCTTTTCTCTTTCACAAGAATATGATTCCAGTCAGTGGTTACAGACTGGACATTACCATTATTTCAGTGGTGGGGAATTGAGATTATTCAAAACAATATTATGAAGGAAAACATTCTTAAGAAGATGAATTTGTTGTTACTTCTTTGAAAGTTATATCCCATTATGTTTTTAGATTGAAATATGCTACAAGGTGAAGATAAGCACACATAAGAGCCAGGAAATGTTGAACCAAAAGTTTGGGAATCCCTAAACAAGTAAAACTATGTTCTTTACTTTTCTTACTTTATTTACTTTACAGATTTATATTATCTTGATATTTATGGTTTTATATAACCATATATAACATGTGTGTATAATAAATTATATAATATAAAACCACATTGAAATACAAGTTCAAAACTGAAGAAAACACAACCATAAGCAAAGAAAGAAAAAGAAGAAAAAAAGAAAGAAAAATATCAGTTCAACACTAAGTACTTTAATTGATCACACACCACAAAATTCAATGGAAACTATTGAAGCAAGCCAACTTGCTTGCACAATTACTACGAGTGATGGTGAGGCTAAGGCATTAGAACAGCTAAGCACTCTCACTGGTATCATGAGCATCACAGGCATCCCTAAATTAGAGTGAAATTGCAAATGTAAATTTCTTCTCTAAAGTGATGTTTAACCTTAAGTAAGAGTGTGTTGTTGTTTTATTGTGATGCCTTGACCGATCCTTCCATCACTGGTTATTGTTTGGGTGTGAAGGCATGTGGCTTAGTGGTTAGGGCATTCGGCTCATAGCCATAAGGTCATGAGTTCAGTTCCTGGTGACACGTTGTGTCCTTGAACAAGACACTTTATTTCACGTTGCTCCAGTCCACTCAGCTGGCAAAAATGAGTAGTACCTGTATTTCAAAGGGCCAGCCTTGTCACACTCTGTGTCACACTGAATCTCTCTGGGAACTACGTTAGGGGGACAAATGCCTGTGGATTGCTCAGTCACTTGCACGTTAATTTCACAAGCAAGCTGTTCCCTCGTCATTGTAACCGACGGAGTGCTCCTTCCTTCTTAATGTTTGGGTGCAAATGCACAAACTAGGTTTTATAGTTAGTTATTCCTTACTTTCTTTTAGGTGAGACATGTATCTGTCTTGGCTATTGATTTGTGTGATCATCACCATCTACATCATCATTTAGCATCTATTTTCCATGCCGGCATAGGTTAGTTGGTTTGACTGCAACTGGTAAGTCAGAGAGCTACACCAGGCTTCATTTTGTTATGGGTTGGTTTTTATGACTGGATGCCCTTTCTAATGCCATCCACTTTATGCTGGATATCTTTTATGTGTCACTGGCACAGGTACCTTTAACGTGTCACTGGTATGGGTGCCTCTTACATATCACCAGCACATGTGCTTTTGATGTGTCATCAGCATAGGTACCTTTTGATCAATAATGAACTTTTTTATTAAATCATAGCCATTCCTACTGTGACCAACACATCTTTTTAAGCATACTCTTACATAATTGACCTCTGTTTCATATTTGTTGCCTTTTTTTAGATGGTAGATACTAGTTTGAAGAAAATATAGCTTCTGTTTCTAGAAGGTTGTTAACTTGTCTAATGAAGATAAGAGTAACATTAGTAATAGGGTGAGTGTTGCTAAATATATGGTAAAATTCCAAGCAAGCCAAGCCTTCCACATGATTTTCATTGAAACAATTTCCTTTTATTTATACAAAAAATATTCTTGTAAAAGCTCAAACATTATAACATGTATTTCTTGTCCTTAAAAATCTGGGACTTGTGCCAAATGAAACAGAAACTTATATGATTTATAAAGTGGGATTTTATTTTAAATTCTTGTTTCTCTAATATTTTGGGCAATGGCTTTTATTTGTTCTGTGTTATCTATTATGGATAAGTAATGTAAATATGAATATGCATATGTAAGCATATTAATAAAATTGGTAAAACAAGATAAATACTTGTACTTAGGAGAGATGGAAGTGTCTAGATCCATGTTGGGAGGTGGAACTTCTACTAAAACAAATGAGCAATGTGTGCAATAGGTGCAGGTGTGCATGTGTGGTAAGAGGCTTACTTCCCAACCACATGATTCTCCAGGTTTAAGTCTCACTATGTGGCACTTTAGGCAAGCATCTTCTGCTATAGCTTCAGGCTGACCAAAACCTTGTGAGTGGATTTGGTAGATGGAAACTGAAAAAAAGCTCATTATATATATGTGCGTGTGTCTTTGTTCAGCACTGTTTGACACCTGGTGTCGGCATGTTTATATGTCTGTAACTTAGCGGTTTGACAAAGAGACCAATAGAATAAGAACCCAGGCTGAAAGAAAAAGAAAAAAGTACTGGGATCGATTCATTTGCCTAAAAATTCTTCAAGGTGATACCCCAGCATGCCTGCAGCCTAATATGACTTCAAAGAAATAAAAGATTAAAGATAATCACACAAACAACCTTTTATACAGAGCAGAAAATCCTTTTAGAAAAGAGCTTGAAATAAGCAATTACTTTTATACATTATAACCAATTCTCTTTTAACAAATACTATTGATGTTTTCTTTAAACAATTTCTTTGTTGATTCTTAATTTGCTTTCCCTCAATCTTATTTTTTTTTCTTCTTTTGCAGATTTCAAATAGAAAAGATCTGCTGATATTGGATATCAGTGAAACATCTGCAATTGCTTCTGTCACCATATTCTGGATTATGTTTCCTTCAAGAAGCTCCTTTTCCCATTCAATGGAATCTGGAATTTTACAAATGTTTATGGACTTCTCTGAACTGTAATCTGAAAAAAAAAAAAAAAAAAGCCTTTCACCATGTAAGTCTAGGTGATAAGTAGCATCACCAGTGCCGGATTCTGGGTCCTTTCACAATGTTTTGTGGAACACAAGACCAGTCACCAAGTTTTTTTATCTGATTATTTTCCATTGTTTAACGAACATTCCCCTCCCCACCACACACACACACACACACACACACATGCATGCATGCACACACATGTTCACAATATACTGACCTGTTCTCACATCAAGTTTACAATCCTATAACTACACATAAATTGTTGTTTGTATCTATGCACACTCTTGAAAACAGAAAAGAATATACCATAAGCAAAATCCCATACACATCAGTCACAGAATTGTTTTGTTCATTCTGGAAACTACCGTAATATTGGTACGCCGTAGTTATCACCATCAGCTGAACCATGATCAGTTATAACAAAGAAATATTGAAAGAAGAAGCTAAGAAAGCTAGGCAGGCCCAAGTTATGCAGGCGATCCAGTCACGAACCACATCGACTCCTAAATCCAACTCAATGCTGTTCAGCGAGCCTGTACGTGTTTCTTCCAACCCTAAAAACCATTCTGTCATGCACCAGACTATCAACAAAGTCCTTGGAAACTACGACGAGGTTGTCGAGGAGATGTCCAAGCAACCAGGTCACATGATCGGCATTGACAAGCAGACCCGCTCTACAAGAGACACCAACCACCAAGCCAAAACTTCGAAATTGCGTAATGGCTACAAAATGCGTCCGCAGGCTAGTTCCAAGGGGATGATAGGGAAAGATGATACTCCTCGGAGTCAAGATGCATCTAGTCATGGGCGTTGCAGCGGAAGCAACAGTGGCAGCGGTGGCTGCAGTGGTAATAGTTCTGCTTCGTACCTTGGTCATGGCCATGGGCACCAAGATGGTTCTAGACAAGGACTCCTTGAAACACCTCCAGATGGTGCTTATGGTCGTAATTCTCAGAACTCTCATTCAATGTCGAAAGACAGTTGTCACGGACAAAACTCGATAGACAACAACTATCGAAGCCGGACTTCTCAAAATTCTCGATTGTCTACTTCATCAAGAATGTTGTCCGAGAAGCATGGACCTGACAAGGACTTCCATCCTAAAAAACACTCATATTCTTCACAAAATTCTTTCATCAACCCCAATAACAAAGTATACTCTTCGTCCTCCTCATCATCATCCACACAACTCAGTAAGCACCCCCCTTATCCTAATCTAACTACCAACTCTGGCAATGCACACGTGAAACCCAATCGGCCCCTATCTTCTTTAAGTGACAAAAGCTCATTACATGGCAGTAATAGTGAGAAATATTATCGTGACAAGTACCATTCTGGGGGTGAGAAATCTTTGCAAGTGGACAAGTTTCATAGTAGTGCTGACAAGACCCATGCTGACCATAAACAGTATAGTGATAAGACACACAATGAAAGCAAAGAACTTTCTAGTAATGTTGATACCAGTGAGAAAAGCCTCTCCAATAACAGTGGTAGGGAGAAGTCATATTCTGCTGAGAAAGGAATTTCACATCATTTGACCAAAACCAAGTCAAGATCCCCAATGCCCTCTCTAACACCCAGTGTACAGTCTCAACAACAGGGTCCCCCATTATTACAGTCTCAACAACAACAGCCTCACCTTCAACTACAACAGCCATCAAAGGGACCAGCAGCACCACCTTCTGCTATTGCTTCCACACCTCCCCCTCCTTCTCTCAATATGGATGGTTCCCGAGAGAATCATCACACCTCGTTGCCCTCATCATTGTCACCTGCATACATTGCAACGAATACCGTTTCAAGCAAACCATCCATGCCGACACATCTGAACAAAGGCTTATCAAACTCTCTCAAAGTCAAAATTATTGGCTCAAATCCGGCAAAGCTCTCCAGTGATCTTGATGACAGCGAATCAGATAACCAGCACACACAGATCGAGAAAATTATGAAAGAAATGCGTCAGCCAGAGAAAATAACGGGTATAAAAACACCGAGCGTGAAAGAGAACCTGGACGAAGAGAACAGCTTCCTTTCACCAACGGGGCAAAGCCATAAACACCTGCTGTCCGAATTAAAACATCAGAAACCTTTAACACCTGTACATCAAACAAAGTTAAAAGCTATCTCACCATCTTTAACTCTCCACCGTTACCAAAAGCAAAACTTAAACACATCACCAGTGCTGTCTGATCTCAAAGAAGAGAAAAATGACCTGGATAAAATTTTAGCCGAGATGACCTGTCCCGAATCTCCAGTCACAGCCATTTCTACGCCAGAGAAAATGTCTGAAAATCCATTTGCTCGGTCTTTCAAGAATTCCCATTCACCTTCCCAAAAGACTTTTGGGCTCTCTGACAGTGACAGTGATTCCTTTGATAATGAAGAGGATGCAACACAACCCCCTAATGATAAACCAGTCCACAGTTGTTCATCTGACGAGAACACCAATAACCAAGCAGATGCCAGCATCCTCAAAGAATCTAAAAACATGACCCTGGCTGCTGCAGAAATTAAGAACCATCAAAACACAGATTCTGTAGGCGAGAACCAACCATTAAAGACAAGTCCACTTGAATCAACTTCTCCAACAGCTATGCCTGTCTTCCCCTTAAATGCTGCGAAACGTTCCTTACAGAGTCAAGAAGATCTTTCCCAAGACCTTCAGATGAGTGATTCAGACAGCGAAGCACTCGAGTCTACCAAAGAATTCCCCCCCGTGTTTACTCCCTCAAAGTCGTCACCGTCCAGTCCTATCTCACGCCTACATCATTCCATGGATATCGGTGCAGTGGAAACCAGAAAGGAGTCAGTAGGCTTTGATATTTTCAATGAACATCCAACAAGTGAAAGTGATTCTGAGAGTGATGATGTTGTAGGTAAAACAAAGTCCAGTACGTTAACGGTCAACAACTCAGCTGTGACAGAATCTAATACTGTCTGTAATAATACGCCATTAGTTTACTCAACACAAGCTAGGAAAGGATCGGGCCAGTTTGCTAAGAAAAATGATAATGATGCTGATGATGAAGAGGAGGAGGATGGAGATGACGACGAAGATGATGATCAAAGTGATGTCGAAGAAAGCAATGAGCTGGACAGAATAGGCCCAGCGGTCAAGCATCAGAAACCAGATGTGGTCTCTTCAAGTTCAACTAGCGACTCAGAAACCGATGATGATGAGTCGAACGTCTCAGAAAAAGCATCTAGCGCATCAGATGACGACGACGATAACGACGAAGAGGAAGAAGACGAAGATAAAGACGATCATTCAAAGCAGCTCAACTCAGTGGATGGGGTCAATGATGCGGAACAGTGCGATTCTGCAAGTGCTCAAAAGACACCACGCTGGTGTCTGCGAGCCTTCTTTTCTCTGCCAAACAGTGGCAACAAAGCAAATCAGGTCCCCAAAGAAGCCGAGGAAATTGTATCCGTCTCTAGCCATACTGGAAGCAACGTCAGTGCAAGCCAAAGAAGCAGAAACAACAGCAGCAGCAGCAGTAGTAGTAGCGGTAGTAGTAGTAGCAGTAGCGGTAGCAGCAGCTGCAATGAGAACAGCAGTCCAATCACCGAAGCGAACAGTCATTGCGAATCCGACGATGACAGCAACAGTGAAAAGTCATCTGCAGAGGAGAAAACATCATTAATACCAAGTGATAACGAAGAACCACCTAGTAGCTGCCATAAACAAGATGTTGCCAGTGCCCCATCATTTACTGAGGACATCTCATCAAAGGAAAACAGTTTGCTGGCCAATACAAAATCTGTGACAAATCTCTTGACGTGGCCTCCTGGTAAAGACATCCAAGAGTTTCCATCTCCTGTATCTTCCGCGATGTCTGCATCACCTACATTAGTTCATAGAAAACTGAAACGCAAAATTTCACTTCCCATTTGTATTAATACCAATTTGCTGTCCTCCATTCCAAATGTTAAACGCCGCAAACTTTCAAATGAACCGTCCCAGCCTGCCGAGCACCTGGATACCATCAAATCTGAAACAGTCCTGAACACTTGGTCAAATCAAATGCAATCCCAAGAATCTGTCGAGAAACAGTCCGAAAACAAGCAACCCTGGATAAAGCGAGACAAAAGTCCAAGACGAACACCAAATAAAACTGAATCTAATTGTTGCCAAAAACGCTCTTTGACCATCAAAATCAATACAGATCTTCTGCATTTCATCCCTGCAAAATGCTTAAAAGACATGCCATTGTTACAAGATGTTAAAACAGAAAACTGTATCGAGGAAGCTGCGGTGAAGCCTGAAATGCAGAATGGTAATATTTCTCCTTCGGTTAAAGTGAGTGAACCCAATGCAAACACAGAGAGTTTTGTCATGACACAGACTACAACGACACCTGTGCTGACGGAGAGTACACCTTGCAAGGTAGAAAAACCTGATTTTAAATTCCGGATCCCAAAGAGAAACCTCGACTCTGAGAGCTATGACATCAGTCGACCCAGTCCAAAAATGATCAAAACTGAGGGACAAATTTCAAAGAATGAAGACAACCAGTTGCCAAATATTTCCAAGAACGAATCTGTGAAAAGTTTGTCTTTGGTCAACAGTGACAATAACAACCACAGTTCTCCTTCAACTGAGTCTTCAACTGCTACCAGCAAAACCAGAATTTCTGATAAAGATAAACAGATTTCTTCCATAGATGATACCAAACAACCATGCCATGACAAAGAGAAGGACAATGCCATGCTACCTGCATCTCCATCTGAATGTAATAGCAGTGGTTGTAGTACAAGTAGTAGTAATAGCAATAACAACAACAACAACAACGGTGATGACGATATCGACGACGATGGTGATGACAGCAACAGTGATAGCGAGCACGATGACAGTGATCACAATGACCATGTTGATAATGAAAATGCTAAGAAGCATAACAACAGCAATGGTAATAATCAGAGTGTCAATGCTTTAACTAACTCGTCCAGCAATAAAAAGCTCAAAACAGCAACCCAGGCAAATTTGACATCAAAAAGCTCATCGGATAATTCCAAAGACACAGGGAAATCGGTTGCAACACCGTCTCCATCAAGGCAGTCTAACTCTTCTTCTTCTGCCTTGTTGTCACCGAAGGGGTCGACGACAAGCAACACAGCTGACCACCACCACCACCAGCCCTCGACCTCTGCTATTAGTACGATCCCAGTCACCCCTAGCTACAGCAACAGTTCAAATAGCCTACGCAACAGGCCATTATACAAGAGCAGTAGTTCTAACCACCACAGCAGCAGTGATGGTGGCAGCAGCAGCAGCCATAAGGGTAAAGAAAAGGCTGCTGACCACTTTTTCCAAGAAGCCAAACGCATGAAACACGAAGGAAACAAATTAACCGACATCTTTGAGAAATCTTTCTTGTATATGAATGCTGTGGTGTCCTATGTACAGTGCGGTATAGCGTTAGAAAAAGATCAGGAACAGCGATGTTTTCGCATGTTTGGTGAGATTTTTGACTTTCTCAATCAAATCGGACACTACCACCAGTACCCACACGAACCGCAAATCTCATTGCTGCGCTTGCTGCTGATGTCTCGCGTTTGCAAAAAGCTGTACGACATGAAGAAAAAGGTTGCAGACAACCTCAAGCTGGCCATTGACGAATACAACAAGCAGTCTAGTAGCACTTCCTTGCCATCTCACACCCCATCCCCGCATCGGCCCAACTGGAACACTTCCACGCCTTCATCACGATCAACCCCTTCACCCTCAGGCAGCATTGACTCAATACGTTCACAAGGAAGTAATGCTTCGGATGCAAGACTAACGCCTTCAGCTTCATCGTCAAATGCTGTTTCAGCAACATCACACTCCTCCCACATCTCTAACAACTCTACTTCATCCTCTTCTTCCTCCAACCCAAACTCTTCGAGCCTTACGAGCTCGTCTTTGCCCTCCTCGTCACAGACTGTTACTATTCCTAAAAGAATTCATTCCATCACACAGAACTACATAGAAATATTAGATTATATTGTGAAGACTCACAATTACTGGGAACAGGCTGAAATTCAGAAAGAAAATTGCAAAGACTTTATTGATCTCCTGCACACTAGATGTAAATACATCTCATTGCAAAGCAGTATTTTTCAATATGTGGAATACGTAAGAGTTGGTCTCCAAATTCTCCGAGAATCATGACCTGACCTTCTGAACAATTACAAAGAGAAAATTTAAAATAAAAGAAAAAAAATAAACAAAGAAACAAAAACTATTGCTATTTATAATAAAGGAAAAAAAATAATGTTTACTTTTCCTTCCCTTCCCCCCCATTTGGATTTTTTTTTTTCCTCCCTCCTCCTTGATGCTTGATCTTCAAAGGAAGCCATTTGCCAAAATAGAAAGTGTCTGAGATCCAGGTAGCAGCTCCCTCAGGAGCTAACCTGTCTATAAGTATTGATGAAAAGACGACGAGAAGAAAAGAGAGGGATGGAAGGTGAGAAGAAGAGAGAGAAAGACTTTATATGTGAGAGAAAGAGAGTGAGAAACTGTGTGTGTGAAAGAGACGGTTTGTGCAGAAAGTATATACTTAAAGTCAGTCCTTTGTAAGATAATGAAGATGAAGTGATGGCATTAAAAAAAAAAAAAATAGTCAAAACATAAAATTGTGTTTGTCTTTTGATCTTCCCTCCCCATTCCACCCAAATATGCCTGCACACATGCTCATACTTGCACAAACACATACATGCTCTCACATGCACACACACACATTCTTGTTATAAGTTTTTAATTCAAATAATTTTTGAATATAAAAAAGTGCTTTGAAAACTCTATTAAACATAGTTTAATTTTTCCATGAATTTTACACGTGTGGTTTTGTACACACACAGTCAAGCACAGCTAGCCGAGTTCATTTGAGTGCAATAAGGTCGACAGGTAAATCATCAGTGGCGGTACACTGAGAGTCCCTTATAAAAAGCACTGAATCCCTTTATGGCTCAGTCTGTCTAGCTGTATCCAAGGTACCATCGGGAGTTGCAGTTCACTGCTCTATGCAGCACGAGCACTCTAAAGAATGAGGGTTTCATTCATGCAATACTGAGCTCAAATCCTCCCTTGGGGTCCCGCAGATGGCAACAGAAAAGCAACTACAGTGTTTCCCTCTCTTGATTCGCCACATGAGGTTTTCATGTGGTGACCCAATGAGTTTTGAAATATTTACTTGTACTTTACGTTATGTGTGAAGACGAGATGTCGTTTCTGTATGTCTGATTTTTTTGTACATGCACACATAAATAAATACACAAGTCTAGCTAAATTCCGTGTGTGTGTGTGGAAGAACATATTTGTGAAGAATCAATCGTATTAAGCTTTGTAATAATGTCAGCCAATACATTGCTCCTACCATCATCACCTTTCCAGTTCTGTCAACACACACACACTACTTTCTCCTCCCTCCAGTTTTGTACTGTAGGTGAGACTTGCAGAGCGAAACTATCCCAAGGCCTGGTTCCATCATTGTGTCTGTCGCTGTTTTAGGTTGTGAAAACTTCCTTGTTTGAAATCGGGACTGATTGGTTTTTTTTTTTCATAAACACCCAAGGGACAGCATTTGATAGCCTAAGTTCTTTTAGTGAAGAAGAGATCGAAAGCGCAAAGGGAGGGAAGGCGATATATAAACTAGGTGTGATGTTCCGTTACTTTTAATGACTGTGAGATGGATGGCAGGCTGGGTCTAGTAGAGACAGACAGACAGAAGCAAAAAAAAAAAAAAAATCACGTTTGCTTCTTTTATTCGGATTATATTCTTACAAAACAAAAGACAATTTTTAATTGCTACATTAAATCACATATTTATAACTT
>JAOPJW010003715.1:25652765-25671989 GCA_027122535.1 Octopus maya | reverse complement strand
TGCTGAATTGCTAAGTTACGGGGATGTAAACACACCAACATCGGTTGTCAAACAGTTGTGGACACACACACACACACACATGGCAGGTTTCTTTCAGTTTCCATTTACCAAACCCACTCACAAGGCTTTGGTTGGTCTGAGGCTATAGTAGAAGACACTTGCCCAAGGTGCCAAGCAGTGGGACTGAACCCGGAACCACATGGTTGGGAAGCAAGCTTCTTATTTCTTTACTGCCCACAAGGGACTATACATAGAGGGGACAAACAAAGACAGACAAAGGGATTAAGTCGATTACATCGACCCCAGTGCATAACTGGTACTTAAAAGCTTCTTACCACACAGCCACACCTGTGCTTATGAATATATATTTAAGAAATGAATCTGTTAACCCTTAGTGTATGACAACCGAATATACTCAGTTTTGTGTATGTCTCCTTCTGATACGGGCTCAGTGGTTAGAGCGTCAGGTTCACAATCATGAGGTTGTGAGTTCGAATCCTGGACTAAGCTGTGTGTTGTGTTTTTGAGCAAGACACTTTATTTCATGTTGCTCCAGTTCATTCAGCTGTAGAAATGAGTTGTGATGTCACTGGTACCAAGTTGTATCGGCCCCTTTGCCTTTCCCTTGAATAACATCAGTGGCATGGAGAGGGGAGGTTGGTATGCATGGGTGACTACTGGTCTCCCATAAACAATCTTTTCAATAATGAACTATTTCTTGGAATTCTCCATATTTCATAGGACATAGTGTGTACATTTTATTTTTACTTGGCCAATAGAAAGTGGTTGTGAGATCTCATTTGCATGTGACATTAAGAAGGACATCCTTGGTGTTAGAAAGAGCATCTAGCTGTTTAAACCGTGCCAAATCAGACTGAAACCTAGTGTAACTCCCCCAGTTTACCAACCTGTGCCAGCATGGAAAATGAACATTAAATGATGATGATGATGATGATAATGGTGATGAATCCTCCCCGCAGCTTGTGAGGCAAATTTCTAAATTTAACCCTTTAGTATTCACATTATTCTGCCATAGTTAATGCTTTTTTATCCACATTGTTTTGAACTAATCATGCATTATCTTGTAGCTCTGAGGTTTTGACAAGGTAGCTGTTAATCTTTAAAATGTTATTGTAGGGTTGGTGTGAAAAACTAGATCTGGTCAGTTTGAACATAGAATAGGCAGAATACTTTTGGCCGGATATGGCCAGTATAAATGCTAAAGGGTTAAACTTCTCAATTATGTTTTACTATTCATTTTAATGTGAATGTGTTTGGTTGTTTGTATTAAAATTTTTAAAATTTATTTTTTCATAGATCAACCCGAGTTTATTGGAGTACGAAACATGCGAACAAGCGATGTGTTTACACATGTCGTATTAGCCTTGCAAAACCACAATGTCCTAAGAAGCCGAACAAAGAGCAACAAAAACTTCAATCTGCGGAACACAATACAACTAAGATAGAAGATCCAGTGTTGCTGGAAAATTCTAAAATTGAAGAACTTGCAAAATCTAAAACGTTGACAGCTGAGAGTGCTGAAGATTGTGGTCGTTTAGGTGGTATAACAAATGATGATGATGATGAAAGTGTTGTAAAAGCTACTTCAAATGAAAACGAAAAGGATTCGGTTCCAGAATCTAATGAACAATCTAATAATATTTCTTCTGATAAACAAACAGACCCCAAAGATTCAACAGATTCGGTATTGAAAGAAAGCTCAAATGTTGATTCCCAGGTGGCAGTTGTTGAGAATTTGGAAGATAATATTGTGTTCACTAGTGAAGAGGACAAGTTGTTGTTTGGAGATGGAGCTCAAGATATGGAAACTGTAGTTGTTGTTGCTGAAGCAGAGGATATGACAGATGAGGAAGCTATTCAGCTTGCTAGGGAGGCTCTTCTTGCTGCAGATAGTAACTTTACTGAGAATGAAATCTCTACTGAACTGACTGAATCAGATAAGGGAGAGCTTGATAGTATGAAAGCTCCTAAATTTGACTCAGTGGTAGAACCAGAGATTGTTGAATGCTCATCTGAGCAACCTATTGTGATACCATCATGTACAGATGGAGATTTACCTGATAACATCAACAGTTCACTTGATGCCATTTCAGAGGTACAGGTACATTCTGAATGCGACAAAGAGATGATGTACTTTGAAGATGATAATAAACCTGTTCAAGTGATTAGCTTCAATAGAAAAACGTTGCCTCTGAATAAAAAACCCCAAAATAGATATTCAAAGGTAGGATCTAGATTTCAAGATGATAAATCTACTCGGTTTTCTCCGATATATGGACCTAAAGGAGATATAATTGGACATAAACTATCAATCACTGATGCACTTGCTCTAAAAAATTCCCTACCCTCAAACTCACAGAATAATTTGAAAGATCATAGCAAAAGACGTTTAAAAAGATTCTGCTCGAAAAAAAATGTAAAACTATTAGAATTAGATAAATCTAGTGGTGGAATATTAAAACATAGGAAAATGGTTTCAAATGAGCTCACTAGTTTATTGCATGCTGACAAGTCAAGAATTCCTAGTAATCTCGATAAAGTCAGCTGTAATAAAGGAGTACAAAACTTAACATCTAGTTCCGAATCGACTTGGCTCAACGATACTTTTGATTTAGGAAAAAATTCAGGTAAATCTAAAAACTCTCCACCTGTAAAAGTATACCCTTTGCGACAAACAGTTTCAAGAATGTGTGAGCAGGCGTTAGCAAAGCGCCCTCTGGAAGCAATTTCTAGGAGCTGTAGAGACGATCGTGCTAAATCATCCCTCTCAGTATTGTCAACTGTTGAAACTACAACTGAAGAACAGGTAGTTGTTAAAAGAAGTGAAGATATTCCTCTGCATGACAAAATTGCATTGAAAATCAGGGCGGAGAGCTTAGCTAAAAGTAGTCCGGGGGAGAGAGGACCTTTCAAATGTCCAACATGTAAGCGACTCTACAGAACCAAGGAAAGCTTCGAGACACAC
The DNA here is from genome assembly GCA_027122535.1 of Octopus maya. NCBI lineage: Eukaryota > Metazoa > Mollusca > Cephalopoda > Octopoda > Octopodidae > Octopus > Octopus maya. The sequence goes on along the minus strand of JAOPJW010003715.1, from coordinate 25,669,003 downwards.
GTTGAAAAGTGTGATTTTGAACTAAGCACCAGTGAAGAAGAAGATGATGATCAAGATGGTCTCCGCTCACCAAGGCGGTACCTTGGAAACCCCCGTTATCCCATGCGTAATTCAACTTTAATTCAGAGAGTTGCTGCGGAAGTTGAAGCAGAAATGAATTTTGGGAAAAAGATTCACTCAAGGAAGCGGTCACATGATTCGATGAGTGGGTTGGATTCTGAAAGTTTGGATTCAATACAGAATAAAGCAAAGCAAAGTCGTAGTCGGAAGTCAGGGGACTTGTGTGGACAGATTGGAAGTGAACAAACTCAGCCTACAGAAAATCGTCAAGAGCAAATTGTGTGTAGTTCATCTTGTGGAGATTCTGAATCAAAAGATCTTGATTTGTCAAATGAGAACAGCACTTCACAAACCAATCTTAGTATTAAAGAAGACAAATTAACTCACTCTAATTGCCTACCTGAAAGTAGCTTTGCTGATGATTCTGATGCTACCCTATCACCTGCTCAATGTGATCATGGTTTGTCTTTAAACGAAGAAAGCTGTGATAAACAGAATGCATCGGTTTCTTCTGAATCCGCTGCCGGCACTCAATCAACAACTGATCGCAACAACTTGGATCTGTTGTCAGAATTAGCTTCAAAGCTCAGTAAACCACCGAAAGAAGGCAATTGTCATGAATCTGATGCGAAAAGATTGAAGGTTGATGAAGAGTCTGAAAGACTTGGCAAACAGAAATTGGAAGCACTCAATGGAATTATAAGTGAAGCTAGTTTTCTGAAACAATCAGTCTCTCGAGATAGAGACAGCATTCCCAGTGAAATTCTTCCATCATCTAATAGTTCTGAATCTGTTAAACAGCACAATACCGTTATTACTGATGATAAGACCGAAAGTTCTCTTGGAGAGTTATTTACAGACAAATGTAAAGAATTAGAAGATAGTAGTCATAAGAGCTTATTTTACCAAATATTTCACAATGCTAGTGCCAGTAACTCAACTTCAAAGTCATTAAATGTTATGGACCCTCTTGCAAAACCCAAATTTGTATCCAAAATATCTTCAGATGAAACTCAAACAGATGATAATGCTCATCAAGAATTATTAAATAAAAACAAACCGATGTTTAATAATTCTATTTCTAAGTCGCCTATCGAATTCTCTACAAATCCTGTGAAGAACATTAATTCTTTTGCAGAAATATCACACATTAACAACCCAGCTATTTCTTTAGTAGGTACCGCATCTAAAACATCATTAACATCTTTAACTGCATCTTTATCTTCAAATGTTAATTCATCACACATCTCAGAATTGAATAGTTCTAGCACTCAATTAATACAGTGCCAAGACAGTATGGCACACCAAATGTTAACCACACCTGTAGTTACTATGGCATTATGTAATACAGTTTGTAATGTACAGCCTCAGACTACATGTGTGGTGGCTCCTGCCCAAAGTGTTCAGCCACTGACTATGTCCATGCAAAGTGCCTCTCCTCATCTTCTTAGTTTGACATCAGTAAACACCCCATATTTCAACACTTCAGACTTAACTTCTCCTGCCTTACCAACTCTTGCATCACCCGTGTTTAGCCAAGCTGCTGTTACTCCAATAGCTATTGCTCCTCCGCTTCCATCTCAACCACCTCCTACTCCAACTCTCAGCATCAACTATGTGGGCAGTTTTGTGTTACCATCTGCTACTGACCAGCTGGTGAATATTACTCCGCCACTCTCAAGCAACCCTTTTTCTTCTATAGCAACTTCTGTACCTCAGCTCCAGTCTACAGCGAACATTAACACTTCTGAACCAATTTCTAAGATACAATCAGCTACAACTATGCACCATGCACCAAATACCATGATGTTACAAGAAGGCTCAATGCAAAGCAAATCTCCTTACATTATACATAAAACGTCTGTGCCTACTATGCAAAATTCCAGCTCAGTTGTAAAGATTCTTGTTGATAATAATCCTCCCACTTCATTTGTAACTGGGTCTAGTATAGACTCGAACAGTTCAAACACAGCATATAATTATAGCAAATTACTACAGGAAATTTTCAAAGTAACACAACCACCAACTATCACGAACCAAACGTCTCTAATAGCTTCAACAGTATCTAGCAAATCTGATAGTTGTCAAACTACAAGCACTTCAATAGTTGAAAATCCAATGGCTAGTCCATCGCTATCATCTTTACCAAGTAGCAATCATAAACGCTCCCCTAGTCGTAAACTTTATTCTAGGATTTCTAGAGTGAAACCTTCTGGACTCAAAGCACCATTTGTTTTTAGACAAAACTGTAATAAAAGTCAGCTTGCCGATTCAGCCGATGCAGTGAAAATTGTGTCTGGAGTTGAAGAAAGCAGCAAATTTATTCAGAATATGGTGAGTCTCAGTTCTAGTTCAGATTTACAAGTAGTAAGTAATGTTAACAAATCAGTGTTACCTTCTCAAAAAGAACAGTTTAACCTAGTGTCACGCAAACGGCAATCAGCTGTGGGATTGCAATCAACGAAGCGCATATTGTCATTCATTTCAAACAAGAATGGAATTGTATCAGATCAACAGAAGGAAAAAGAAGAGCGTGCGGTTGCATTTGATTCCAACAACAACACAGAAGACAAGGCAACTGAAAATGCCGGAAATCAAACATTGATCCCAGCAACTGACTCCCCCAATCAAACTTCAGATGCTACTGACTCAAAAGTATTTGACCCATTTACACCAAAAGTAACTCTAAGAAAGAAACCTGTGCGAAAAGCAAGAAACCTAAATTTCCGGAGACGTCCTCGAGGTTAGTGTTTAGTAAATAGCTTTTATCTCTTTTTGAACCTTTACTTGTTTTAGTTGTTTGACTGTGGGCATGCTGGGACAATGCCCTGAAGAATTTTTAGTTGAATGAATTGGCCTCTGTACTTATTTTTTCTCCTAAAGCCTGGTACTTATTCAATTGGTCTCTTTTGCTGAACTGCTAGGTCACAAGGATGTAAACACAGGCATCAGTTGTGGGAGACATACACACAATGGGCTTCTTTCAGCTTCCGTCTACCAAATCCATTCAAGGTTTTGGTTGGTTCAAGGCTACACTCACCTAAGGTGTTGTGCAGTAGGACTGAACCAGGAATCATGGTTTGGAAGCAAGCTTCTTACCACACAACCATGCCTGAGATCAATTATTAAATTAAATATCTGTGACAAAGGCACATTATATGTTTCTAGGAATTTTTACATTTGTCTAATGTTCTAATGATAAGAGATATATTGTATGAAAAGTTTAAAAAGTTATTACCAGTTCCTCTCAAAGTAATTTTATGGTGTCAATGAAATTTCAATACTGAATAAGTAGTAAAACATTGAAAATGCAAAATATATTTGCGAACATAATTTGTATTTTCAATGCTTAATTACTTAACAATAGTTGAACTTCGTCATTAACATTATTATTTTAAGAGAAACCAGTACAGCGGGCTGGCAAAATCATTTGTATACTTGACAAAATGCTTAGTGGCATTTCTTTTGGTTCTTTAGGTTCTGAGTTCAAATTCTACTGAGGTCAGCTTTGCTTTTCACCAGTTGAGCATTGTGTGTGTGTTTGTGAATATAATTAACTTCCTTTTGCCAAAAATTAAAATTATGTATTAACCATATTATTATTTATAAAAACTATATTATCTATTAATGTGAAATGATATAATGATAAAAGGGAAAATAGTGGGTAAAAAAAAATGAATTTAGAAATATTAGTTTGATTGAAACATTAAAAAATAATGACAAAAAATATTTTATGACTTCAGATTTAAGGAAGACATGTCGCGAAGGTAATCAGCAGAATGGAGGTGCCCCATTTGCAGAGGTGGAGGAAGAAGTAATGGAAACTCCATTCATGAGTTCTCAAACGAGAAACTCGACTGGTCCTTTACCCCAGCCTAAACCAGATCTCAACCTACCACATCTTGTATTTGAAATTTCTAGTGATGATGGTTTCTACTGTCGAGCGCATTCAATTGATGGTAATTATTATTACATTTCTCTCGTTGTTTTCTCTCTACTTTTTCCATCGTAAAAAAAGGAAAAACAAAATATGAATAATGTCTTTTTTTTTTTTCTTTTCTTTCTAGATGCTTGGCGTCAGGTTTATGAGGCTGTCCAAGATGTCCGTGCCTTGTCTAAAAGGAAGCAATTATCCTATGCAAGTTAGTAATCTTTCTGTTGATGTAGTTAATATATTTTGATAAATGTTGTATGTTCGTTTGGAGTATATTGTTACGGAAAACTTACCCAATTTCCAGTTATTAACGTTTTAGATACCAGAGGGAATTTGTTAGGAAAACAGAGGGAGGGAGGAAGGAAGAGATTCAGCAGACTGCACTTGGTTGTATATTACCAAAGTACTCAAAACCAATTTATATATAATTGTAATAGAGAGGTTTGTCTTTTGAGCTACTTTTTCTAAAGTACAGTTATCTGTTATTTGGTGACATTAGTGCAAGTAAAAGCCCTGTCTTGATTCATTTTTAGCTATATTGGGATTGTAGGCTCTCCAGAAGAAGTCTTTATAAATTACAATACACATACACAGAAATTGTAGGTGTTTTATTCATAAAATGTCCTTCAAATGAATTGTTTTAATATTTTATCAAAGAGATAATTTGAGACTTATTGTTGTACAGTTTAGTTTGGACATTGTCATGGTCAAGTTCTTTGTTGATGCAAATGTAATGACATTGCTTTCTCAGATGCAAGGGATCACTGGTAAGGGACAGGAGGGCAGATATCTGATTGATGTAGCGCTGGTTTTTTTCAATACTTAAATTCCTAAACTCTCTCTCATTTCAGATATAGATGGTGCCCTAATGTTTGGTGTAAGTCATCGAGCTGTGGTATATCTTTTGGAACAGCTGCATGGTGCAAAGAAATGTTATAATTACAAATTTAACTATCATTCTCCTCCAAGAGAATATGATGAAGATGATCAGGTACGCGATTGATATTTATTCTTAATGTTTCTTTCAGTTTTATTCTATTTCAGTCTGTTTTCCAATATTTCATAATAACGAACACCATATTTATTTGTGGAAAAGGGAAATAAAAAAAAAAAAAATGTTCATGTGATTTTCAATGTTGAATTTACAACAGATGCACTTATAGTTTACAGTTGTAAAAGTTCAAACTTTCATTTAGGATACATGAACATTTCCTTTGTGTTAGAATTATAATAAATCTCACTAAACATTTTTTCCATACATTGTATTACTAAAGAGAAATCTGTGTTTATTACACACAAGTGACTTTCGTTTTCTCCCCCAAGATTTTGTTACTTATAATTATAGGGCTGCATTATATATGAGTCCATATACACAATTATATATGGTGTTTGAAGATAATTATAGAAAATTCTAACACAATTTATAAAGCAATGTTTCTAAAATGGTCTACTACAAACTTAGTAAATTATCAGAAATAGATATGTACTTATTTTAAGGAAGTATGACCAGTTTTAAAGGTTTTAGATCAGTGCTTTGATATTGTAATATGTATGTTAGCTTTTATATTATTCTATTTTTATAATTTTGTCATATGTACAACAATTTATCTCTTAAACATTAATGTACTAATTTCAGGAACCTACTGAAACATCAAGTGGTTGTATTCGCACGGAACCATTCAGTACAAGGAAACCATATGACATGTTTAGTTTTCTCATGTCACGTTACCGGAACCGTCCTCAGTCAAATCATGCTACTGGTGATGAAGAAATGGCTTTGAAATCATCTAGGTTAGCTCAAAATTTTATTAGGAATTCATTGCAACAACTCTTCCTCAGTCATATACATCCTTATTTTTATGTGAAAATCATTTTGTATTTAGAAAGGGGAATCTTTCTCGAAATATTGTAACATCATTAAAACAACCATTAAGGATATTTTGATATTGATTATAAAACATTTCACTTGCAGAAATAATTTTTATTGAAGCAAGCTATCAATCTTTTATTCTCTTGTAGCATACTTCTTTCTCTGTTATATATATATATATATACATGAGTACGGACGTAGCTGTTAACAGCTAGCCTTCGGCCGCACTTTTGGACCCTGTTGAGTCCACCACTCTGATTGGTTGGTATTGGCACATTTTTGTCTCTTTTTCTATTTTGTGCACTCATGTATACATAAGAGAGAGAGATAAGTACGCTACACTCTTTCCAATTTTGAATACCTGAGTTGTTTTACATTATTTATTAAAAAACAAAAACTTTTTTTTTTCTTAAACCAGGCGACCGACCAGCATGGACCTTCCAATGGCTATGAGGTTTCGCCATCTTCAAGCACATGCTCGTGAAGCGGTTGGTGTTTATAGGTAAGTTAAAGTCTAAACTTGTATAATAAACATCTGTCTTTTGGATTTTTTGAAATCTGAAAGAAGGTAATTGATATCGAATTTATCATGCTGTCATTTGTTGGACTGGTCTTTTACAGCCCTTCCAGAACAGTTTAATAGAACTGTTTTGAAATAAACTGACTTAAATTATTATGAGATTATTTACTATAAGTAATATTTACAGAGATGGATGTCTCAATGTTCCTGGTGGTTAGAATTCAGTACAGTCTCTGATTTCAGGTAAAAAAGTTAGTGGTCGGGTTTTAAAGTTGGAAAATATATTGTAGAGGGGATAAAACATATTATTTCAGTCTTAAATTGTTGAGATAGTCCTACTTTATGAATGAATGTTATTTTTTTTACTTGTTTCAGTCATTAGAATATGACCCTTTTATGTTAATTTATTTTTAGATCTATGATCCATGGCAGAGGTTTGTTTTGTAAAAGAAATATAGATGCTGGAGAGATGGTAATTGAGTATGCTGGCGAAGTCATTCGAGCAGAATTAACTGATAAAAGAGAGAAGTTTTATGAAAGCAAGGTACCTACTGTTGTCTTCCACCAAATGCTATTCAAACTTAGCCATATCAGGCTCAAATATCCTACTTGTTTTATGTCCAAATGCATCACACCATCAGAATGTCAAAGCTACATGATAATATATGTTACATTTGATATGTGAAGGCACATGGCTCACAATCATGAGGTAGTGAGTTCAATTCCTGGACTCGGCTGTATGCTGTGTTCTTGAGAAGATACTTTATTTCATGCTGCAATGTTTGCTTTTCTCTTGGATAACATCATTGGTGTGGAGAAGGGAGGCTGGTATGCATGGGCAATTGTTGGTTTTCCACAAACAACCTTGCCCAGACCTGTGCCTCGGAAGGAAACTTTCTAGGTGTAATCCCATGGTCATTCATGACCGAAGGGGGTCTTTACCTTTATATTTGATAGAGTGATCTGAATACTAAAGGGTTAATTTTTGACAGGCTTTCTTATCTGTTCTTTATAAATTGATTCACAAAAAAAGCTGCCTGCTTGTAAAATAAATCTTTGATTATTCTTTTGCAGGGCATTGGTTGTTATATGTTCCGTATTGATGATGTAGAAGTTGTAGATGCAACAATGCATGGTAACGCTGCCCGTTTTATTAACCATTCATGTGATGTAAGTTTTTTTATTAGTTTATTTTTTTTCAAAATTTCTTTTTAATAGTCGCAGCCATGCTGGCAGTGGTGGTGGATGGGTGGGTTTTTTGGGGACTCCCTTGAAGGGTTTAGTTGAACAAATCAAGTCTGGTACTTATTCCAGTAGTCTCTTTTGCTAAATTCTGAAGACATAAATAAACCACTGCTGGTTGTCAAGTGGAGATGGGGAGGGAGGCGAGGCATTGATCAGACCAAGACTAATAGATTTGCCCGTGGGACTGAACCCAAAACCACATACTTGCAAAGCAAACTTCTTAACCACACAGCTGTATTGGCTGTTTTTAAATTTCTTATATTCAATGAATGTTCTATTACCTTGTCATGTTTTCATATGAAATCAAAGTAGCATTGAAGAATAATATGCTATATTGAAAGATACATTAAGCTTGGAAATGGATTTATCCATCATACAAATTTTGGAAATAACTCCTTTCAGTATCTTACTCTTTGTTTTTATTAACTAATAGTCATCTACCTTCACTCATCTATCACCTGTCTATACTCATTTGTATTGATCCATTCATTTTTTTCTGTGCAAACATGGGTTACGCGAATACTTTGTGTTGAGGCACTGGTCTTACAGCTGGATGCCCTCTCTGTTGCTAAACTTTATCTGTTTTTCAAGTAAGGGAGTTTTCCTTCCACTTGTCTTTGAAAGTACAGAACTACTGAGCAATTTGTTGATTGTTAACAGAGATATGTCAACATGCATTATTTACTGTAATTCAACTCAGTGCAGAATGTAAGCATTTACATGGTTACAAAAATGTGTGTACAGACACACACTTACACAAGTATTGTCTACCAGATTCACTGAGAAGGCAATGGTTGTCTCAAGGCTATTTGAAGAAACTTACCTCAGATACTGTGTAGTACTTGAGACCATGGTTGCAAAGTGAATTTCTTAACCAGGCAGCTGTACTGCACCTATATTTATTGAAAAAGAAATATTTCAGCATTTCAAAATATCAATGTTTTGTTTATATTTAGTGCAAGTTTGGTTAGTATTGACCAGTATATTGATAATTCTAAGTCTTAAAAAGCAGAACAGATTTGGTAACAGTCTGTTAGTTACCAAGAAGTGTTATGATTCTGTATATGAAAATGGTTTTGAGCCGAATAGTAAATTGTTAAAACAATCTTTGAATGTTTATTAGAAAGCTTGTTTTTTTTTTTTTTTAATGTGGCGAATCTTTATGTAAAACATAGAATAAAAAATGCAACTCAGACTATAATCATCTATTGCTTTAAGAATTACAGAAATATAAAACAAAATCATTATTTGTTTGTTTCAGCCAAACTGTTATTCTAAAGTGATTCAAGTTGATGGCAAAAAGCATATTGTAATTTTTGCAATGAGACCGTAAGTACTGTTATGTTTATTATTCTTTTTGCTATTAAACGTGATCTAGGGAATAAAAAAATACATTATTGAATTTTTCATGGAGTAAATATCGTATTACATACACACATTTAAATATGTTCATTCAGTTTCTCATTTAACCTCTTAGAATTTAAACTGGTTATATCCAGCCCAAATATTCTACTTGTTTTATGTTTAAAAGGTGCCTTTTCACACCTACCATACAAGGTCTTTCTAATCTAATGCATTATTAATTCAAAACAAGGTGAATAAATAAACTTAACATTTGGCAGACATTTTAGATAACTTTGTAAAGGCAGCAAGCTGGCAGAATTGTTAGTGCTGTTTTGTCTGCCGAGGTCGATAAATTAAGTACCAGTTATGCACTGGGGTCGATGTAATCAACTTAATCTCTTTGTTTGGCCCCTTGTGAGCAATAAAGAAATAAGATAACTTTGTAATCTAGTTTTGCCAGAATAACAATATTTAGCTGAAATGAAATTTCTGTTAAGATTTAGGATACAATCAGTATGTAAATCAATTATTTGAATTGTGTTATACAACTTCTGCATTTTCTTTTCCAGCATCAAGCGAGGCGAAGAGTTAACTTACGACTACAAATTCCCCATAGAAGATATCAAAATTGCCTGCACCTGTGGCTCTAGGCGTTGTAGGAAATACTTAAACTGAAATGTGTTGCTGTTCAACTAGATGAGCTAGCTTATACCTGTCACCCACTGCCATCACCAATTCTGCTTACATTATTATTTTTTTTTCTCTCTCTTGAACTCAATGCTGATAAGTGAGAAAGGAGAAATTTCAAGAAACACATTTTTTGGCCTGATGGGAAATCTCTATGGACCAAAGCTTTGTCACTCTTTTAAGTAAATAACCTACTATAAATAGAATCTTTTGAAAAACTGATTCTGTCAAGCAGACCAGTTTTCTTTTGGCAATTTCTACAATTTTTCTTCAGTTATGGCGAAAACTACAAAAACAAAAATACCAATAACAAAAACGGTTCTTACTTACTGACGTTATTTATTATCAGATTTCACCAGGGACTCATTTTTTTTCCTTTGAGTATATGTGTGTGTGTAAGTATGTACATACGTTGCGTGTATATAATGTACATATGTGTGCGAGATTCGAATGTATGTTCATAACTATAAAACTTGATTATTACAATGAAGAAAAATTGTAGAATTATTCTTTAGAAATATAAGTCTTTTTGAGAAAGATTTAACCAAAAAAAAAAAAAGAAAAAAAAGTCTCCTTTCATGTTGGTAATATTGTCTTTGTTTCTTTGTTCTATTTTCTGATAAATTATATTGTAATACTTAACTTTGGTCTTATCTTTTCACCTCTAATTTACGAAGATCATGTGGCTGTAATTAGACAAAAAAAAGAAACCACTTTGTTGATCTTCACATCAGACATTCGTATTACCAGCACAGTTTTTCTTTTTAAGCTATATAGAAGCCCCCTCCCAATTTCGATCCTACCTTCTCTTATAAAGACAAAAAAAAAGTTTTTTTGACAAATGTCTAAAATCTATTTAAAACGTTTCACACAATCCCCACACATAGAAGAAAACATATTTTTTATTCATCAAAGTTAGGGATCTACATATTTTATACTTGTATAATAAAATATCAAACAATTACATACACACACCTACATATTAATGAACAAACATGCACACTCATTATGTTTAGTCTCTGATCTTAGTTTTTATGTCACAGATTTGCCATAGTGCCTAAAATGAAAATATATATATATGTATATTACATACATATACATATATTGTTGTTATTCATATGTTGTAATTTATCTTGTTCTATAGATGTTGATTTTGGTAATTCTGAGAAACACCGTTTTATATCCATCACTGATAAAGCACTTATGGAATGAGGTGATTAATCATGATAGCTGTTAAAGTTTATTTTTTTATTTTTAAACCTTGGAGTTAGGCAGTTGGTGCCTCTCTTAAAAAAAAAAACCTGACTGCTATATTGCCTCCTCCATCTCCACCCTAGTAATAATCATTTGCTGGCAAAATGTGTTTTTTTTCTTTTTACATTTTAATTTTGTGAAGAATGTTAACAGTTAATCCCTCTCTCTGTCTTTCTTTGCCATTAACTTGCTCTATTGGTTGGGGGCATTGATCTCATATAGTGTATGATTTTGTAAATATTTGTCTGCTCACTTTTGTTTCGTTAGTAAAAGCACTTGACATTCCTATTAAACATTCCTTTCAGTGACTGATGTTTCTCTCTCCTCTGTTAGCCTCACTTTGTACTATACCACATGTCCTGACAAAACCATTAATTCCGTACAATAATGAAGCAAACTTAATGAAAAATGTAAACATGGCTATATTAAAAAAAAAAGAATATACATACACACACACATTAATATATATAAGATTAAAAGTAAAATAAAAACGAAAGTGCAATTTTAATATTGTCTGTCATTACCTATTCTCAGTTGAGTTTGGCGTAAGCACAGTTGCCTCCCTTCCATCTACATTACCTGATATTCACCGCATTTCATTGATTTTCCAGGCTAAGCTACTGCTTGCACATGCAGTTGATTATAAGATGCAATGACTATATGGTTAAGATATGCTAGAAAGCTCTGCATTAGTATTTAGGTGAGGCATGTTTCGTATTGTAAAATATTTAACTAAAGGAAGGCAACTAAATACCTAATTTTTATGATTATTTTACATCCACTTTTCAATAAATAGGTGGAATGGTTTATTTCGGATATTTTCATAGTATAAGAGAGCAATTAATCACATTTGTATCTGGATATCCTTTTCTTATTGCTACAATTTTCAGCTATAAAACAATACTAGAACCTGTTAGTCAAGCAATTTGTAAGATAAATTATACAATCTACAGAATATAGTGATAGAGCTTATACTCACGATCAGGTTCTCAACCATTTTAAAAATTTTATTCTGGAGGATCCCCAAAGCCATTCAATGTATTGAAACTTTTGTAGGTTGAACTATGTAAAACATTAGAGAAAGAAACCTAGCTGTTACTTGCAATACAAACATTTAAAGCAAAATTTTTCAGGGGCCATCAAAAGACTATTGTGGACCCCAGTTGAGAACTATTGGTTCTGAGGGTCATCACATTACTTAGAAGCTTCCTGTCTCATAGAATAACAAAAAGACATTTCATTTTTATTAGCAGGTGTGACAATCATGCCATGATTAGAGCCAAAATATTCCAAACAATACTCTTTATGTTTTATGTGCAGAGAAAATGTGTGTCCTTTTGGAGTTTGAATAACAAATTTGTTTTATTTTTCTTACTCAGTGGAACTTTTAAAACTATGCGTCAGTGATGCAATCCCACGAGATTGTGAGGAAGAGGTTATTAAAGTGCATTTAATCATTTCGCAGAAGGTTGGTAAACAAAGTTTGATCCTGGTGAGATTTAAAACCATGTAAATGAACAAATCTAAAGGCATTTTATTTAGTACAGAGTTTTATGTTCTGATCTAACACCAATGGCATATGTCAAAAAGTTAACTGAAGTTCATGGGTATATAATTTGGAACATGAGTCATTCATTTACATCCAATCATCTTTGTCTCCCTTCATTGTTTCACTACATTATGTCATGCTATTTAATTTTTTTAATCATGAAATTCATAATTGTGTATGTATATTTCTCTAGAGGGTCTTCAGTCATATGAGGTTGGCCTAGTGGATAAAGCTTGTTCAAACTCTGTCAGAAATAAATTTTCTATATTGGGAAAAAGAAGGCTGTTCTGTAGAAATAGGGCATCTGGCATTGACATGAAGAACATACAGATTGGAATAGTTTTTAATATTAAAAAAAAAAAAAAACGTGAAAGACCTCAGACTACACTAACTAGTTTGTGTGAGCTTTGCTTTATACCCTATTACCAATAATGCTATATTGTATCTTCCTATAAAATTATCACCATAATTGACAAAAGTTACATCCATAATAAATGAACATTTTTCTTTGTTGTTTTCCTTCTTTCCTTTCTTACTGACAATGTTAAAGACTTCTGGTTTTCTTACAAATGTAATTAAGAGAAAGGTTTGTGTGAAATCAAAAAAATTTTAACGAATGTATTTTGCAAACATTCACTGTATATGTCTTAGGGAATTATGATTTCCTTAAAGCATTTCTTCTCTATGACAAAGGTTTCTATAAAATGATCATCATTTAACATCCATGTTTCCATGCTTGCATGGGTCAGATGGAATCTGTTGAGGTAGGTTTTCTACAACTATGCCCTTCCTGCCACCAGCCCTCACATGTTTTCCATAGAAAATACACATCGCTTGTATGATTATTGATGCTCATTTTACAGTCATCACATGATCTCAAGACAAGAGTTAAGAAAAAAAATAACTTTGCCAAGGGTTGGTGAAAAGCCAATGTACTTATCAGTATACGGATCTGTTTGAAATTTTCCAATACGGATAAGACTTCATTTCCTCAGTAAACTTTACTGCTGTTAATTCTTTCTATTTTGTTTTGTATTTCTTTTGATTTAAGATGAATTTACTGCCAGGTTTTGTTGTGAAGTAGGTGATTGATTTAAATTGTCTTTGCAGTATATTTATAGGCTTTAATTAAAGGGAAGTGAAATTTACTCAGAAAAAGGCAGGTATTTTATTTATTTTTTATAGCATAATTTTTTCTACTGTAGGCATAAGACCTGAAATATTGTCGGGGAGAGACTAGTGCTCCACTAGCACTTACTTTATTGACCGCAAATGGATGAAAGGCCAAGTTGAACTTAGAATGTAAATCTGGAAGAAATGCTTAGCATTTTGGTGCACTAACAATTCTGCCAGCTTGCCTTTATAATAATAATCCTTTCTACTATAGGCACAAGGCCTGCAATTTGGGGTGTGGGGACTAGTCGATGTAATTGATCCCAGTGTTTCACTAATAATTTACAGACCTCGAAACGATGAAAGACAAAGTTAACCTAAGCAGAATTTGAACTCAGAACATAAAGATGGATAAAATGCTGCTAAGCATTTTGCTTGTGCTAATGATTCTACCAGCTCACCACCTTAATAATAATGATTTCAAATCGTGGCACAAGGACAACAATTCTGGGCAAGGGGTTTAGTTGATTACATCAACCCCAGTGCTCAACTGTTATTTATTTTATCGACCCTGCAAGGACGAAAGAAAGACAAGGTCAACCCCAGCAGAATTTGAACTCAGCATTTCAAAGATGGAAGAAATGCCACTAATCATTTTCTGAATTGTGTCCAAGACCAGCGATTTTGAAGGGAAGAAGCCAGTTGGTAATATTAAGCTTCAATTATGGTAGAGATGCGCTTGCCCAAGGTGCAGCTCGTTGGGATTGAACCTGAAACCACGTTGTTGGACTGTTGCTGTGAGAAAGTTGTGATATATAAAACCAGGAAAAACATATAGTGAAGTCTTAACGAGTTGGATAGAGAAAATGCAAGGACAGGAAAAGGTTGCATGATGAAGACTGGCAACTAGGATAGACAGAAGAAAAGCTTGACTCCTATGAAATCAAATAAAACCTCTTCGATAAAAAAATGTAGCATTAGTTAATTATGATAAAAATTAAAGGAGGCGAAACGAGTGCAACATGTACAGCACAAAGCAACGAAAATCCACAAATACTTGAACGATGTGTTTTAGCAAATAACATAGCATAAAAGAATAAGTTTGTTTGCTTTATGAACCGGAAGGTAAAAGAGTGATCAATGATTATAATGGAAGCAGAAAGTGGCAAAGAAGGAATAGAAGGAGAAAAATAAAGATGGAGAGAAAAACGAAGATAAATTCAAAGAACAGACGAGTGTCACAGCATTTAGTACAAAGCCAAACGTGAAAAGGTGTGGCTGTGTGCGTTGGCAGTCAAAAATATAGAGTATGGGCACAAACGATGAAAATACGTAACGGTAAAAATGAAAAGGAAAAATACTCTACGAAAATTTAGCCTTCAACAGCTGTCTCACTAAGAATTCAAGTAGTTTCGACGTCTTGAGACAGAATTGCTCAGCTTAGTGACATCAGCAACAATTGTGTTTATTTATATATATATATAAAGGTTGAGGAGGGTATTGGATTTAACCAAACCCAAGAGGATACTGGTAATACCGAGTAAGTGCTGTATACCGACTAGTTTGCCCCAGTCGTATGAACAGGATTGGGGATTATAAGTCGTATATTAGCGTGTGTGTATATATATATATATACATAATGACCACCGTCGGCCATGAATGACCATGGGATTGCATGTGGACAGTTGCTCTCTGAGGCACAAGTCAAGTCCGGGCAAGGTTGTTTATGGAGGACCAGCAGTCGCCTATGCATACCAGCCTTCTCTCTCTCTCCACACTACCAATGTTATCCAAGGGAAAGGGAAAGGCAAAGGGGCCGATACAGCTTGGCACCTGTGACATCGCAACTCATTTCTACAGCTGAGTGAACTGGAGCAACGTGAAATAAAGCGTCTTGCTCAAGAACACAACAGAGTCCGATCTGGGAATTAAACTCATTACCTAATGATTGTGAGCCCGACGCTCAAACTACTGAGCCATGCGCCTTATTCTTTTACTCTTTACACACACACACACACACACACACACACACACATAAATATAAATATTTACATACTAAAAGTACTCGTGAAAATACTGCAGCCCATTTTATGACATACTGTCAGCCATTAAACATCTCACTCGGTAATAATTCTGTCATTTCCTTCATAATCCTATGATTTATTTCTAAAAAATCTTGTCTACTCTCTTCGGTCATGTTTCCTTTTCCATTCAGTTTTCTCATTCTAGCTTCTGCGATAGATTCTTGCTTATAATCATCGTTCATATTTTGTCTTCTTTCTAGATTAACAATTCTCATTCTCTTTGTTTCAACTTCGTCGTTCGTTATAGTAATGCTAATTGGTGTGCACTCGTATACACATATTCTCACTCCTACACACACGCACAGCTAGGTTTTGTCTCCATGTGTATGTGTGTGTGGCAATAGTATACGTAGGTGAATCAGTATGTTTATGTTCGAACGGAAAAGTAGTATTCATCTGAACCTTCCTTTCACTATTGTACATACACTTTTATCATCCTCTTTCTACAGCGTGACAGATTGTTCTTTTTACACTAGAGGAATGTATCGTTATTATTTTTATATAGTGGAGGCGCAATGGCCCAGTGGTTAGGGCAGCGGACTCGCGGTCGTAGGATCGCGGTTTCGATTCCCAGACCG
>JAOPJW010003715.1:25474448-25485160 GCA_027122535.1 Octopus maya | reverse complement strand
TAACACATATCATTTGTAAGTTCTACGTGAAAGGTGTGTCCGCTATCATGGAGAAATGGGGACGAACTGCCGCTTTGCGCATCCAAAGCTGAGGTATAACAGGACTCATGCCAAAAGCCATTCTCCACTCAGCCAACAAGATAGATCAAAATCAGACCTGTAGGAATCCATATCCTAATACACACCTCTAATATAGAAGATCACCAAAAACATACAAAATAAAATTTCTTAAGTGTGATATAAAAGATAATGCAGTATTTGTCATGGTTGCAAACATAACTAAGCCATGCATACCCACACAGAAGACCTCAACAAATAATGGACGGCCTTCATTGCCACCAATCCGACCATCACACCAGTTCAACTAATAAATATCATACAAAACAACAGCAAACGCAAAACTGCGTACGTTAGGGAACTTTCTGCATGAAATCAAACAATATGCATTGTACTTACGTAGACACGTCTACTGCAGACGTAAATGATATAGATATACACATGCCAATGTATGCTGTATTCCGTGCTAACAGAAGAGAAAGAAGTCACGGTGGAGTTGCTTGTATATCATTGATGTCACGCCACTAACTCTGTGGTTACATTCAAGCTCAGTGTGTAACCCATTCGTAATATATTTAAAGCAACTTGATGTAGTTATATGCACATTATATCGCCTACTCGACGCCTCAAATCATGATGGTAAATCTGAGGAAAGCCTTACAATGATAAAAGAAGTACCAAGAAAACAGCAAGCTGGCAGAAACGTTAGCACGCCGGGCAAAATACTTAGCGGTATTCCTTTTTCCGCTACGTTCTGAGTTCAAATTCCGCCGAGGTAGACTTTGCCTTTCATCCTTTCGGGGTCGATAAATTAAGTACCAACTACGCACTGGGGTCGATGTAATTGACTTAATCCCTTTGCCTGACCTTGTTTGTTCCCTCTATGTTTAGCTCCTTGTGGGCAATAAAGAAATAAGAAAACTAGATCAATGCTTTAATGTACTTCTGATGGGTGACTTCATTTTTCACAATATCAGATGGTCGGAAGGCGACATAATTTCAAAAATAATACGCAAAATGTGCAATCAAGTAGGATCTTTGCTTGATCTCATGAACATGATATTCATAGAGAAAACCATACTCTCTCCAACCAGAAACAATAACACCTTAGACCTCTGCTTCACGACGATGTAGAACTTATCCACAATGTGAAGTTATTACCGACAATTTTCTCAGACCATAACATAAAAGAACTGAAAATGTATGGTCAAAAACTAGTTAAAGATGTTCTCCACAGTCTGAACTTCTTCAAGGTTGACTGGAAGTCAATTGAAAAACAGATACTTCACAAAATTGGCTTAAATGTCTCTCTATGCAAAGCAATGATATGAAACTCAAAGAATTCATGTTATTTGTCTCAGAGAAGAGAGTCAATACATACAAAAACACCATTCTTTGAAACAGGAGAATCCTTATGAGACAAAGAATAAAGATTTCCAATCGATTAAATATACAACTTAATGACAGCGAGAAATCTCACCTCAAAGTGGTGTTCTTAGAGATCGAAAATAAACTCAGACTCACCCATGAAAAAGAAAGGGAAGAGAGAGAAACCAGAGCAGTGGAAAATATAAAATTGAATCTTAAAGTCTTGTACAAGTTTGCGAAAGAATCTGCCCCAGTACACTACAAGATAATGCCACTGTTTGAAGAAGACAGCCCATTAACTGCAAACCCCAGGAGGATAAGTGAAGTGTTAAATAAACAATTCCAAAGTGCTTTTACTTCTCCACTGGGAAATATGCAAATAAGGAAGCCTTATGAGTTCTTAAACACCGCAGATCTACATTGAAAAGAGGCTACCATCGATATAAAGAAAGGTGCAATATTGGCCTTTGATGAGATGATCTCGAATTCAGCAACGGGCCCAGACAGATTTCTGGCTGTTCATTTAAAGACATGCAAGAAAGCTCTCGTAAAACCACTGCAGATAGTTTCTCAAAGTTCCTTCACATGGAGTAAATTTCCCAAAGTGTTAAAAAAAAAGTAATATTTTCTGTCCATAAAGGAGGAAGCAGAGCAGATGTCAAAAATCACAGGTCTATCTCTTTCACGTGTTAGTAGGGTCAAGGAATGCATTGTCAGAAGGAAGCTGGTTACGTTTCTGGAAGAAACTTATTAACTCACAAACATGGCTTCCGTCTAGGAGCTGCCCACATAGTTACTGCAGCATTATGACTGGATGATGAAAAAATAACTCAACCACTCAAATGTGGATATGATATACATCGACTTTTACACGGCCGTCGACAAAGTTGATCATGGGATGATATGTCACAAACTACATAATCTTGATATTTCTGGAAAATTAGGAGAGTGGCTACATGACTTTTTGGAGGACCGAAGTCAGACAGTTGCAGTCAATTGTGCTCTGTCAGGGAAGTCATCAATTCTGAATGGAGTTCCTTAAGGAACTGTACTGGGACCACAACTGCTGTTTGTGGTGTTTCTCTCAGACATGCCTTCAACCATAGTCAGCCACTATCATCAGCTATGTTGATAATCGAAAAGTACCACGAGCGGATAAGGATCCTGATGACATCCAAAACCTACAGAAAAATCTGAGTGCAATATACAAGTGGGCAGATAAAAATAACATGAAGTTCAGTGGTGCGGAATTTCAAGCACTGCGCTATAGGTTCACAAACAGACTACAGTCGGAATATACTGAACCAGGATGTAATGCAATCCCTGGGTCAGAGTTGGTGCGTGACATGGGAATCCACATGAATAACGATGCAACATTTTGTGTGCATATCACATTTTATGTGCAACACTGCGCAGGCAGAGGCAAGTGGCTGACGGGATTCTGAGATCATTCAGAAGCAGAAAAAGGGTACCATGCTATTCCTCTGCAGAACTTTCGTTCTCAGTCGTCTAATTGGCCATGGCCCTGCCATACCTAGAAGTAAAAATATATTAACTATCGAAACTAAAATACGGCATTAGTTTACACAAATATCTGTTAAACCATTAGAAACGTTACTTAAAAGACCGCCTCACGCTATGGAATCACAGTTTTGAACAACTTAATAATTTCTAAGCTCGAATTAGTAACATAAACAACAGTTTGCATTTAATAAAATCAAACACCTTTTCGAGTTATTTTAATCATCAAGGAAAGACAAAGACATCGAATCCGACATCCGCTACAAACCAACAAATTTTAAACAATACTTCTTTCCACCGAAAACACACATGCAAATATATTGTTTAACCTAATGTGAATATGCTCAATTGTTTCAAAATTTTAAATTCAGAATAAATGACTCGGAGAATTAAAACGAAAATTATTTTAAACACTGCAACCAACAATGTTGATTGATAGCAGAATGAGCGTGCCACAGAAATTGACATTCAAGAATTACGAAGAGCAAAAAAAAAAAAAAAGAAAGAACACCTAATATCCTACCTTACATTACAACACACAACCCAAGAAATATGGAAATATACGATATTATCTATCGACACACTTCATTTTTGAAGCAAGGCTGAAAAAAAAAAATAACAAAGATCTCGAAAAATAATCAAAAGTAGAAGACAACCAAAATCCTCTAAAAAATTGTATACTGGTGCCAAATTACTCTCTCAAAACATAACACCAACAGCCAAAATGTAATCGCCCTAGCTGCAGTATTTGCATCAGGCTTATAGAAGACATTTTGTAAATTTAAATCAGAACATATTTTCAAAATAAAAAACCCACTTCACTTGTTCGTCAAAAGCGTTAATTTATGTTAAGTATAATAGGTGTAATGAAGAGTACAGAGGACAAACGAAACTTACATTAAGGCACAGATTGACTATTCGTCGTCAATAGATACAAGATGCTAATACAGACGGATTCTTCTATGCGAACATTGAGACGTGTGCTACAAACAAATCCCCAGAATCCCAACACTTTGCACTTCAATTTTGCTCTGAGAGAAGCAAATATCCAACGCGGGCAAATAAAGAAAATATTTTCAAACTACGATTGAATAGCGATAACAACATACGGAAAAGTACATTCATTAACTACTAAATCGTTATAATATAATTGTTGTTCCCACTCTCACACACAAACGTATAGACAGCCATACAGTAAAGCATTTCTTATGGCAATCACCACAACAGGACAAGCTCGAAGCAACGACAGCTACTCGACATGCTACGTATAACCACCAAATAGCAAGTGAGCTTGATACATGGAAACATATATACTGTTTCTACTAACCGTAATAGTATTTTCTTATCCGAGTAATGATGTCGTAACAGAAAACAAACAACACGGCTGATGATGGATCTTTAAATCCGAAAGCGCTAAAAATCAATAAACAATTGCAAATTAACCAGCAGCAAAGTTCAATTTCCGATTATTTGCTTATAAGAATTTATTTACCTATATATACATGTATCCATACATATTTATGCCATAATTATATATATTAGATTGGCAAGAAAGTAATTTGGTTTTCTGCAAATAGAGTTACGATTTTCTAAATGACTTTTGTCAATGTTATGATTTTTTTCCTTTTGACATTTGATAGATGTTACTTTTAGAAGCAAATTGCGCGTAATTTTGTTTACAGCTGTTAGTTCAGTGTCAATTTTAACATGGAGTGCAAAAACGAACATTTTCGCCATATTTTGCTTTTTTTATTTCCATAAAGGCAAGAAAGCTGCTGAGGCTTACAAAGTGATATGCGAAGTTTAGGGTGTTGATTGCTTAACAGAACGCACGTGTCAGAAATGGTTTTAAAAATTCTGTTCTGGAGATCTTTCACTCAAAGATGACCAACGTTCTGGTCGGCCTACTGAAGTTGATGATGACCTAATCAAAGTCATAATTGAATCTGATTGTCATATAATTATGCGAGAGATTGCAAAGAGGTTAAATGTATCACATACAACAATTAAAAATTACTTAAAATGTCTTGGACTTGTTAAGAAGCTCGACATTTGGATTCCACATAAATTGAAAGAGATCCACTTAACAGTGAACCAATATTTGCGATATGCATCTCAAACGCAATGAAATCAACTTTTTTTTAAATGAATCATCACTGGTGATGAAAAATGGATTGTCTACAATAAGATCAATCGAAACGATCATGGTCTAGGCTTAATGAACCAGCACAAAGCACATCGAAAGCTGAATTGCATAAAAAAGGTCATGCTGTCAATGTAGTATTGCGTATTTTGAGCTACTTCAAAGGAACCAAACGATCAATTCAGATGTTTACTTTCAACAACTAATGAAACTGAAAGAAGCAATTAAAGAAAAATAGCCAGAATTGGCAAAGCGTAAAGGAATCATGTTCCACCATGACAACGCAAGACCACACACGTCTTTGCTAAATTGTGCAAAATTATTGGAGCTTGGTTGGAAGTGATGTCATATCCACCATATAGCTCTGACCTTGTACCATAAAATTACCAGGTAAAGTCATAACATGGTTCCATTTCTTGAACAACAAAATCTCTTCTTCATTCCTACAATTCGTTATAAATAATTACTATTCATCTAATTCTCCAAAACTTCTAAATCAAGCCCTCCTTCTAGCTAGGAATCTAACTAACCCCACTAGAATTTAACATAATTCTTAATGCCCGAAAATCTCTCATTTCTTTCGAGGACAAATTCTGGTGCCGGGCCAACACTAACAATAACAATAACTATAGCAAATTCTTTGACATTACTATGGGATCATCCGACTCCGCCCAAGTCACGGAACTCGTTGGATTATACCTACTCCATCAGCTCTGAATACACTTCCCTATCATCAAGGGAGGTCTAAACAGAGATGACGCTTTGCTAGTCACCAAGGGCGCTAATGAATCCTCTTTAGAACGAATTAGGAAAGATCTACAAAAATTTTTCTCTAATCTCAACCTATCCATTACTTTTGAAAAATCCCACAAAACTACTAATTTTTTTGACATTACTTTAAACTTAGAAATCTCCCAATACTCTCCATATCACAAACCCAACCTATTACCTTAAGTACTTAAACATTGGCTCTAATCACCATAAATCCACCTTTGATAATATAATTAAGGGGATCTCGATTTGTATATCCACGCCGCATGTTACAACCAAGCACTCGCTGCCAGCGGCTTCTCCCAACAAATAAAATACATCTCTAATACTAGGCTCAAGCAATATATATCTCAAGTCATATCACAACGACCATACATGCACTATACTAGAACCCCAGGAAAATCCAGATTAAGACGTCCTTTCAATTAAGGACCATCAGTTTATTTGTTTTTCAGCTACTGTACAATGTAGAGTAGAGTATACGTGTTGTTTGTTCCCTATTCTAAATCAATAAAATTGAACTTTGAACGTTTTCTGATAATTAAGTTTTTTGAAACCATAAGACGTGCCTTTTATTTTCCTATCATTTTGGTTCTTATCTAAATCGAAGCTAACACTCCAAAATATATGGTGTTTTTACGTTCGACCAAATAATTGATAATTAATTGCAATAATTGATTGACCTGTATCCTAATTAAAATTAATTGATTGCTAGGAAATCAATTAATTATCCTGTCTGGTTTCAGCAGGATGGGGTTCCGCCCCATTACGCATTACAAGTTCGTGATTACAAGTGCGTGATTACAAGTTCGCATTACAAGTTCGCATTACAAGTTCGTGATTTTCTGAACGAACATTTTCCAGGGAGATGGCTCAGGTGTCACGAGCCAATTAATGGGCACCACGATCACCAGATTTAACTCCCATGGACTTTTTTCTTCTGGGGCTACATTAAATCCCTTGTGTATCCTGGAAAAATTCGTGACCAAGGACAGCTTCAAAGAATTGTTGAAGCGTGTGAACAAGTCAACGGCAATGAAGAGCTATTTGAGAGGGTTCATCGCAATTTTTAATTCCGTGTGAACACTTGTTTAGAGCTACATGGCCAACAATTTGAACATTTGTAATGGATTAACTACTTCATTGCTAATAAAGCATATTTGATATCTCCCATGGTGCGTGACTTTGTAACCTACATACATTCATACATCCATACATACATACATACATACATACATACATACACATCCATGATGCACAGCCCTTCACTTTGCTGTGCCTCCCATAAAGGCATAACCCGAGTCTGACCACCCACTTGACCCTTGCTATGTACCTGTATGAAATTTCATGTATTTTATCTGTATTGTTTCCGATATTCAATGTACACAATTAGCTTGGGATTGTAGAAAAGAACTGCGTGTATAAATTTAAATTACTTAACACGACACCTTAAATTTATCTTCGTTTCTCCAGTAGAAAAAATATCCCCACGTTTTTGTTTATTTTTGCTTGTGTTGTTTACATGAGTGCAAATATAACATTTGAATATTTTTCAATATAGCTTCTATTAGAAAGTATTCAACGATTATCTATGTATATTTTTAAAAAATTCAGAATAAGTATAAAGTACACTTTGTTTCCTTATATAACGTTTTACTTTGGTCTTTGGTACTAAAATCGGATGGGCTATTGTATAACAGCATTCTTTTTCAAAATGTTTTTGTAGACTTATTATTGTTTTAAAGACAGTGTTGAAAAGTGATTACATTCACATCTATTATTTCAAACTTTTGTTCCAAAGAAGGAACCATAGTTCATATATTTATCGGCCCAGAAGGTTCTAGAATTTATTTGGCAAGAAAATTTGCACGCTTCCTCCGAAGTTACCGCTTCAGCCAGTGCTGAATGGTGACACCACATTTGTGTATGTGTTTATACCTTTTAGGGTGACTCTTTTTCTTTTATGGAAATAGGGTCGTGATTCTTGACTGGGAAAATCTGAGGACTATGGTTCGAATCTAGGCTTGGTTCTCATTACAGTTCCAATAACATTATGGGGGAAACGGACAAAGGAGAAAAGAGTAAAATTCCGACCGAACTGAACCTGTGAATCCCTTCAATAAACAATGAGAATAGAAAATTTGTTTGCCTCTGTTATCACGCACATTTACAACTTAGCTTGGGTTCTAACATTTGATGGTAAAACTAGTTCTCGAATTGTTTGTTTCTCAGCGTTTGAATATTTTAAATAGTTGGGTTACTAGATAAAATAAGTACCAGTTGAGCACCGGAGTCGATGTAATAGATATCCCCTCCTCCCGAACATTGTGCCAAAATTTGAAAGCAATATCTTAAAAGTAATTACTCTCAGAAAATTTTATTGCAATATTAATAAATTTCTGTGATAATATATTTCGTCATGTTCCCCCCGCCCAATATCCTCTTAGTTTTCTCGCTAAACCCTTCTCTTTCTAAACCCTTCAAGGTAGCTCCCCAGCATAGGGCATCACCTTGAAGATTTTAGTCGAATAGATCGACTCCTGTACTTATTTTATTAAAGTCTGGTGCTTATTCTATCGGTCATTTTTGCCGAACCACGAAGTTATGGAGATGTAAAAAAAACAGCATCAGTTGTCAAACGGTGGGAGAGTGGTGACAAACACAAGTCACACACACACACACACACACACACACACACACACACACACACACACACACACACACACACGTATATGACAGGCTTCCACACAGTTTCTCTCAAATAAATTCATTCACAAGCCATTGGTCGGCCGTGAACACTTGCTCAGGGTGCTCAGGCGCGGTCCCAAGAATCTTTCGAAGGGAGAGGACGAGGCCAAAAGGGAATACAATTCCAGGAGAAAATGGCGTAATAACATTATTTAGAAGGGCGCACTTCTTTTCTTGAGGGAGGGGCATTTTAGATGAAGACGATGCTTTCTTAGCGCATTCCAAGCTCCATGCTTCGTAAACAGATATTATTTGGTGAACTAGCAGTTAACTTTCGCTCACATGGTGGACCAAAGAAGCGATACGGCGACATTCTCGAGACAACCTTGAAGAAGTTTATCTCAGAGCAGTCTACTTGGGAATATCTCGAAGATCGCTCGTTGTGGCGGCGTCATGCTGTGAATTCTGGAATAATTTAGAATTACAAATGAAAAGAAAAAGGAAGAATGTTATACAGAAAACAAGAGTTCCTCTAAGTCCTGACTCTTCTGTTACAGATTTCCATATGGATTTTGGCTTAATAGGGTGATGCCCTATGCTGGGGAACTACCTTGAAGGGTCTAGAAAGAAAACTAAGAGGATATTGGGGGAAAAAAACATGACGAAATTTATTATCACAGAAATTTATTAATATTGCAATCAAATTTTCTGAGAGTAATTACTCTTAAGATATTGCTTTCAAATTTTGGCACAATGTTCGGGAGGAGGGGATATCTGGACTCATGATCGTAAGATTGTGGTTTCGATTCCTGGACCGGGCGATGCGTTGTGCTCTTTAGCAAAACACCTTCATTTCACGTTGCTCCAGTCCATTCAGCAGGTAAAAATCAGTAATCCTGTGACGGATTGGCGTCTCGTCCAGGGAGGAGTATACACGCCAGAGGAACCGGGAAACCGGCCCTATGCTATTTAAGAAGTAATGTTGATTGGCCTAATAAACCACACCGGGACCCGCAAAGCGTACAGCTGCTAATTGGGTCATCTTTAGAGACATGAAAGACAAGCGCTTTTCGTGTCCCTAAAGATGACCAGATTAGTACGTAGTGCGTAGGACGGAGAGGCGATGAGAGCAATGAGTGCGATTAAGAGGAAATAATTAAGTACAATAGACTGAAATGTCACAATTTAAAGCCGCTCTCCAACACTAGATGAAATCATTTTACTGCACTTCGAAAAGACCTTTGGAGTAATGCGTCAGTTAAATTTTTATTACGAAAACGATTTGTAAAAAAAAAAAAATAGACAATACTTATAACTAAAATGCATAATAGTGTAAATGATTACGTATGTTGCCAATCCTTGTTAAGTTAGTCAGTGCAGTAATTCAGTCCTCAAAACACGAGACTAAATATCAGGAAATTAGTACTTCTTTAAACAATAGAAATTTACGAATAAAGAAACATTAATAAATAATTATTAGCACACTTCAAATAGTTATTTTTGGAAGAGGTTTTTGCCGAATTTTTTACATTTTATTCAAGGCTTCAATTTTAATACGATTTAACTAAAACTGCTTCGTTAGTATTTAATCATAAGCAGAAATGTTATTTTGTCTAGACTATAGATTCTATTTTCTTTTCGCTTTTCTTTTCTTTCGTTCTACTTACAACAGGCTTTGTCTTTCATCTTTGAGTTGTTTCAAGCTTGAATTGTTAAGTGTGTGGTACTTATTCTATTGCTCTCTTTTGCCGAACTGCTAAGTTACGAGGATGAAAACAAACCAACATCAGTCGTCAAGGGGTAAGGTGGGTTAAACACACACATCTGTCTGTCTGTCTCTCTCTCTCTCTCTCTCTCTCTCTCTGCTGACCACTACATTTATATTTTTTCTCCTTGTTTCTCTTATTTCTTTCTGTGTTCCTTTCAGTTGAAGAGCGTAGCTCGAAACGTTAAAGACTTTCTCTATCCCCGAGCGTTAAACTAATACATGCATTTGTTGTTTACACCAGGGGTTTTCAAACTGTGGATCATAGGGGGGCCGCAAGGACAAAACAGGGGGTCCGTGGACAGCAAATACTTTTTATGGTCAATTTGATTTTATATATGTTTTTTAATCGAAATCTTTTAATTGACAATAAACCTATTTGTTAAATACTGTTAAATA
>JAOPJW010003715.1:25146604-25157661 GCA_027122535.1 Octopus maya | reverse complement strand
GATATCCTGTAATAGCAGTGGGCAAAATTGTCAACTAGCAGGACAGATAATTATCTCCTCATAATATAATGACCCTCCTTAATCCAATGTTCTTTGCATTCATTTGTTTATATTACATATATGTGTTAATGTGGGCACACCCAACTTGGTATGCATTTACATACAAGATTTCAGAGTCAATCGACATTTTTCTTATGAAATTCTGAGGAATCATGTTCAACATGTATTATAAATTAAATCCTACCTAACAAATGAAAATTGATTAATAGTTGCTGGAATGGTTACAGAATAATGTAAGATTGATTATATGGGATAATGATGAAACAATTGTAAATGAAGTATTAAAATGATTTGCTAACTCCATTCTTTCATATCTTCCATTGTAAATACTCTATGGATATTTGTGGATTTTCATATAATTCAAGTGAAAAAGCTCCCAGCTTTTCAATTTTCTGATAGTACATACATATATACAGACACATCTTCCCACACACATGTATATGTTCCTGATGTTTAAAATATCAATGAGAAAGAGAAACATGATTCATACATAGAATTGCTGCTACTACTACTACTACCATTACTACTGTATTTTGGTGTCTACCAAAGAAAATTTCAATCAACTCTGGCTTCTCAAGAAGGATATCCACAACCTTCCTAATGTCTTATCAAAAGGGTATGACATGCTTCACAACTAACACTCCCTGACAACTACAGATAGGGTGAGCCATAACAAAGAGGTTTTTAAGTGGATTAGTGTCAACGTAGATACAACAAAATTGTGTCTGGTGGATTAGTTCTACGAGAGGCACAATAATATGGTGTTTAGAGGATTTGTGTCACTAGAGGCATAATACAATGTTGTTCAGAGGACTGGTGCCACCAGAGACACAATAAAATACTGTTTAGTGGTTTGGTGTTGCTAGAGGCACAACAACATGGCCTCTAGTAGATTAGTGCCACCAGACAAACAACAAAATGGTACTTAGTGGATTTGTGCCACCAGAGGCACAACAACATGGTGTGTAGTTGATTAGTTCCATCAGAGGAACAACAACATGGAGTCTAGTAGATTAGTGTCACTAGAGGCACAACAAAATTATGTTTAAGCACAATAAAATGGTCACTAGAGGAATACTGCCACTGGAGGTACAACAAAATGGTATTTAGTGAATTAGTGTAGTCAGAGGCACAACAATATGGTCTCCAAATTGGTTAGTATCACTGGAGGCACATCAAAATAGTGTTCAGTGGATTAATGCCACCAGAGGCAAAACAAAATAGTTTCTAGTGGATTAGTCTTGCCGGAGGCACAACAAAATAGTCTCCAGTGGATTAGTGCCACCAAGGTCACAATAAAACGATATTTAGTTGATTAGTGCCACCAGAGGCACAAAACAACGATACATAATAAAATAATGTGTTGTGGATTTTGAATTATAAATCCTACAAGCTGTTACAGTATATAGTATGCATTCAACCCAATATTTTGTTTTCGTTGCCAAAATAATATAAAGAAAGAAAGAAAGAAAGAAAGAAAAAACATTAATTACTTCTGTACTTTAAAGCAATGCTGACCAACTTGGATTCTTCCCAAGTGATCTTGTTCCGCCTGTCATGCCATGAAGATTAACATGTAATCATTAACTCAATGTGTATTTCCTCGCAACTAGGCACAAGGCCAATGCTAGAAGAAGAAGAAGAAGAACAACAACAACAAAGAAACGTGAAGGCAGAGGGAAACATATTAGTTTATAGATCTGAATCCATCTTGCAGTCAAACATGCTTTTAACAGCCCCGTAAATGTAAATAATAACAAAAATGGTTTTTATTTTTTTACAAAGGGACACAGGATTGCTTTGAGGGGTTGGAAGGGGGTTGCAGTCTCATAATCAGCAAACTGCAGCAGAAGGTGGTTGCAATCTTTTCTTATCCATTTCAGCTTTCATTAATCACCTGTGGTTCCACGGCTGGGTAATTTACCCTCAGGTTAATTAATGCTTATTTAAATACTTTGGTGGAATTTGAGCCCACAACAGATACTGCAACAAAGAACGCAATCTGCAGCAGCTTAACTAGGAGGGTGGGGTCAGACCCAGACAGCCTTTTGACAGGTGGCCTTTTTACAGGTGGGGTCAGACTCAGGCAGCCTTTTTACAGGTGGGGTCAGTTGATTACATCAACCCCAGTCCTCAACTGGTACTTATTTTATTGACCCTGAAAAGATAAAAGGCAAAGTCAACCTTGGTGGAATTTGAACTCAGAATGTGAAGCTGGACAAAAATGTCACTAAGCACTTTGCCCAGCATGTTAACGATTCTCACCGCCTTAACAACAACAGCAGCAACAATTGTAACAATAGAATTCTTCAAATAAATAGGTGTTAAGAATACAATCGATTAAATTGATTGAGTGTTTTGCTTGATTGGTAAATAGTTTATCGATCAGGGAAAGATAAATTATGTGAAGCTGACCTCAGCAGGATTTGAAAGACAAATGGAGAAGAAGAACATAGAGACAGATAGGAAGGAGAAAGAATATGGGAGAAAGAATTTGAATAGGAACAAGAAAAAAGAAAGGAAAAGGGAAAAAAATTAAGAGAATTGAAAAAAAGAAGGAAAAAATGTAAAAAAAAAAAAAGGATGAAATGAAGGGGTGAACAACAAAGACATTGATAGAACGAAAGAGTGAGAGAGAGAAAGAGAGACATTGAGAGAAAAAAAGAGAGAGACATTGAGAGAAAGAAAGAATGAGAGAGAGAAATTGAGATAAAGGGAGACACTGAGAGAAAGAGAAGAAAAAGAGAGTGAGAGAGAGAAAGAGAAAGAGAGGGAGAGAGAAAGAGAGAAAGAGAGAGAGAGAGGGAAAGAGAAAGAGAGAGAGAGAGAGAGAGAGAGAGAGAGAATAGGATTGCTTTATAAAAAAAAAAAACAGGACATTCAGTGAAAAGATTTATCACTTTCTGAAATGGAAGTAAATAAGATGGAATTAAATAAACGTAAAAAGAAGAAAGAAAGGAAGAAAGGAAGGAAGGAAGAAAGAGAGGTAAACAAGAAGAGGGGGATGAATATTCCTTGTTTTATTCGACTGACAGCTTTTTTTCATACGTTGTTGAGTAAGTGGTTGGATTTGTATGGCATTTAGAGTTATTTACCAGACGTATTCGACGGGGCTACAAATGTTTTGGCATCAAACTGTCAAACATCAGTTTTGGAAAAGCTGTTTTGTATATTCATCACCATCGTATATTCTGCTAGAGCGGGTGGATGCTTTGAACATTTATTCATTATTATTATATTTTTTTTCTTTATATAAAGTGTTTCAAGTATTTCCGCGTGCCGAGTGAATGCGAGGAGAAGAGAACGAAAGAAAAAGACTGAATAAACGCGGCTTCCATGTTCTTCCATTAACACCAAATCAAACTATTTTTTCCTGATAAGTATTTAACTTAACATTTCATTCTACACTTTAGTCTTCACTTCAAAGATGAAGACTAAATTGTGAGAATAACGATAAGTATTAAGGTTTAAAACAATTTTCGGACCATTAAACTTCATATTTAGACGAGGCATCGCATTCATGAACGTGTACCTAGTTGACAAGTCCCTTAACCCCTTGAGAGTCGTTGGGGGTACTGTAGCTATGCAGCGTATCTTAAGCGAGAGAGCCTGGCGGAGTCCATCCCTTTCCAGGTTAAAGTTATTTCTACAGCTGAGTAGACTGGAGCAATATGAAATGAAGTGTTTTGCTCAAGAATACAACGGATCTCCCGGTCCAGGGATCGAAACCACAATTTTACGGTCGTGAATCCCACACCATAACCACTAAGCGACGTGCCTCCATTAGTGGTACTCATTGCTATAGTTGAGTGGACTGGAGCAACGTAAGGTGAAGTATTTTGCTTAAGAACACAGCGCATCGCCTGGCCCAGGAGTCGAAACCACAATCTTATGATCGTGAATCCAACACCCTAGCCATTAAGCCACGCGCCTCTACGTGAACATAGTACCAAACCAAATTCAAACTTTCTTATCCCGCTAGATCACTGACAGATGTGTAGAGCCAGGAATAAAGACATTGACGATCGGGGGTTCAAACTGATCGAAATATAGCGTTGGTATAGATATTGATGTCAAACATAAATATAAAGCCTCACGTCTGAGGGAAGGTTTGGTTCCAGTACTTGACTGGTATTTCATTTCATCGAGCCTCTGAAGAATAGAAAGCAAAGTCGACTTCAGTGGGATTTGAGCTCAGGACGAAGAGAGGCGTAACTAAATACTGCAAGACTTTGTTCGATTCTGCCAAGCAAATATATATATATAAAAAAAAAAAAACTATTTTCATCTCAAACATTGAAGTAAAAATTCCGAAACTCTTCAATCTTATTAACATGAACTCGTTTTGTACATTCAGCAAGTATTGTTTATGTTTTATAAGCTACACAAAGATCTAATATTGTTTTCGTGTTTTTCAACACATGGTGTTCTCTAGTGGCCAGTTTATATAAGGGAGGCAGTCGTTTCTGCATGATATTTGGCTCGATTAGAAGTTTGAAATTTACCGATAGAATAAGTACTAGTCTTACAAAGAATAAGTCCTGGGGTCGATATGCTCGACTAAAGGCGGTGCTCCAGCATGGCCACAATCAAATGACTGAAACAAGTAAAAGAGTAAAAGAGTAAAGAGAGTAAACAAGGAAGAAGATGCAATGTCCCCATAACTTAGCCGTTCGGCAAAAGAAGCCAATAGAATGAGTACCAAGCTTTAAAAAAAGTACTGGAGTCGATTCATTCGACTTAAAAGTCTTCAAGGCGGTGCCCCAGCATGGCCGCAGTTTAATGACCGAAATAAGCAAAAGATAAAAGATTTAATTCAAATTTTTGTTTTTGCTTATCCTTACATATTACGAGGATCTTAAAAGTTCTAGTCTTAGTTAATCACATATCATGCCATTTCATTCTTATTAGAAATCGTGAGCATAATATAATCCGAGATAAATATATTTTACTACATTAAACATTTTATTTGTTGGACTCGTGGAAATTCCACGGAAAGGAAAAAAATTAAGATCTGTTTAAGAAAGAAAGGATGACTTGCATTTTTATTGGATTCATAGTTTAGCTTTCTGTAAATAGTCCGTCTACATTCATTTCCTCACGTCTCCGTCGGTGTTATCTTTTCCTTCTTTTTATCATATTTCTTCTTTTTATCATATTTTCTCGCTGTTTCTCTCTGATCCTCCGTGCTCTATATCTGCGCACCCTTTCTTGGGCAGCTTGCGACAGTCTTTCTTGTGAATTTAAAGTTTAGGTTAAATTAACCCTTATAAACAACTTTTTAAGCGAGCAGACGATGAATAATTTTATCCTTTTGTCAAACTTTTCAGAGACAGTCGTATGATTCATTTATTTATAAACGAGAAAGCGAAAGATAAATAAAGATATGTTTCTTTTTATGTAGCTGTTCCCTGGGTCACGGGATGTATTTCGATGGTTCTTCAAAAGTAAAAAGGGTAGGAAATCACTGTGGTAGGGTATGATTTGAAGGAAATTTGGCTCCTCTTTCTAGCAAACCAAATGGTTACATAGAAACTTATTCGAACTCTCGTTGATTCGTCTGCTTTTACATCAATGAAGATGCTGGGTTAGCAGTAAAAGTAGAGCGTTATAAATATTCTTTTGATTTCCTTGATCTAGCAGACGTTTGAATGATTACACTGCACTTCACTCACTGGAGAAGTCTAATTAAACCGAAACATATATGGCTCTGATTCACCAATCCATTTCAAAAGGATAAACATTATTGCCTTATTGATTTCGAGGCATTGACCTTGCTTTTCTTTGGCTTAGTCAAACGTTGTTTTTCATCATTTATTTCGCCTTGAAATGAGAGTTGTTTCAATTATTTAAATTTCTCGAGCTAGTATGGTAGTAATTCGTTAGAACCAATGCTTCACTGTATCTACTTACCTTCTATGTTCCATGTTCAAATTTCCCAGTGGCTGGGTTTTATTCTTTAACCCCTCCCCCCATTCAATAAACAAACTAATTCATAGTCTCAAAGGTGGCGAGCTGGCAGAATCGTTAGCACGGCGGGAAATAATACTTAGCGGTATTTCGTCAATCTCTTCTGTGTTCAAATTCTGTTGAGGACGACTTTACCTTTCATCCTTTTGGGGTCGGTAAAATAAATACCAGTAGAGCAGTGGGATCTATATAATCGACTAAACCCCTTCCTCTGAAATTGTTGGCCTTGAGTCAAATTTTAAAACCATTATTTATATTCTCAAAAAATCAACGAGCTGGCAGAAAACTAGTGTCTTTATATTTGACACATTTCTTCCGGTTCTGCTGAATATTTCAACACGGATGTAATTTTTCATGCAAGTTATGAAAATCCCCACCACTTTTGAAGAAATTAATAATAAAAAAAAAAGTAATAATCCTTTAAAAATTGAAATGTTTTGTAATTTTAACCAATCAGATTTATCCATTTTTGACACCCATCCAGTAGACGATGTTATTTGTGAATGTTCCCCGAACAATCAACTGGAACTATCTTTGGGATAGGGGCTGGAACAATGGTTCCCAACCATTTTTTTTTCCTATTGACCCCTTTGATTCCTATTTTACTCTTGTGGACATCCATTGTCACCCGATGTTTAAAAAATCCTATTATAGTCTTTAGGAATTGTATAAAAAATAATTACTAAGATATTTTGTGTATTTTAGAAGTATAACCAATTTATTGAAGATAAATTTTAACAGCAAAATCTTATATGGACCCTCAAGGGTCATATGGACCCCAGTTGAGAACCACTAGGTAAGAATTTAGGTTTAGGGAAAGAAAACTACATCCGTGTAGAAATTTTCTATGGAATCAGAAGTATGTAAAACTAAAAAGATGTGAACGTTCTTCTATTCATAGACTGCGAAGTTTTGGTCTACCACAAAATACAATCCCTTTTCATAAGAGAGCTAACAACTTAGATGCTAACACTGAGTAGACTAGTGTCTCTCAACCGGGGGTCATATAAGATTTTAGGGTCCACGTAAGCAAAATAGTAAATAGTAGTATATTAAGGGTTCTTGAGGAAATTTTGATTTAGACGTATTTATTGGAAGAAACAGCTAGGTTTCTCTAATGTTTTATGTAGTTCAACCTACACAAGTTAATGTTTGAAAAACAAAACAGGATTTTTGAAAGAAGTATCTATAAAACTAGTTTTTCAAACATCGAAAGGCTGTGTGGTTCCCCAGATTAAAATAGTAATAAAAGGAATCCATAGGTTTAAAAAAAAAACGGTTCAGAACCACTGGAGTAGACAGAAGCGTGTATGTATGAAAAAAAAGTAAAATAAAAGCCGATGCTTTACGAAGAAGAACGCTTAATATAGACAGTGAACCAATGACGAGTTCGTTGGAAACTTGTAACCAACGACTCTACATTTTGCAAATTGCGATATGAAATGAATATATAAATATATAAATATAAGCCAAATATATTCCTTCTGTAAAGATTCTAAATGTGAATGGGATTATACATAATAAAGAAGTTTTTATGAGACAAATGCACTTGAGAAAATCGTTTTCATACAAAGTATATCGAATCGCCAGCATAGATGTTTCTATCTTTTTGCATATATATATAAATTAATGCGATATAGAAGCCTTATTCAGTCTTATGGAAAATGGAGACGAATAAGTAAGGTTTCAATGGCGTATAAATTAGCGAAAACAAATTTCAATACAGGCGATAAAATTTACTTTTTCGATTGAGAAGAATTATTTTCTTCCTTTCGGATTAAGTTTGAATAGACAACGCATTGTGAAGAACATTTACGTTGCAAACCATATTAATCTACTTTTGTATTTAATTCTTACTTCATATATATGTGTGTGTGTGTGTGTATCTATATCAAATACAGTTATCATAAAATATTTTTGACAGTTGTTTTGAACTCCAGTTTCGATCACATGTGAATCGCGATTTAATCATGCGTGCAGATCCCATTCCAACCAATCAGAACTTGATAATAACTAAAAACCTATCAACGAAGGCCTTAAATACAGGGGCTTTCAGCGCGAAGAAGCAGAAGGAACTAGGAGCTTATAGCTTATGGATCTGGATGACTTCTTCTTTTGTTCATAACTGTTTTCACAGCTTCATACTCAAACCAGAGCGATTCGCCTTGTAACTGTTTTTTACTGCTCTATACTCAACCCGGAGGTGGATGAAGAATCAACGCGGCCATACGTAATTGCAACAATATGAAAAAAAAAAAATCAGCCTGATTATCAATTATCTTTTGAAGATCTCTGCGACCCGTAAAACACGATGTTCATATAAGATTGACTCTGAATTGCATGAAACTTTGTTATAACGTTGCCATAAATGATACATATAAACTGTCAGCAAGTCGTTGTCATAATCACGCCACATATTATCTGCCAGAAGTATTCTGCAAATATCTAATGACATGTCTACAAACAGGGAAAAATCGAATTTGAAAAATGTCGTTATTTAGTTAATTTTAATTAAAACAAATTAATAAAGCGTAAGACAAAATGAGTCGTACTCAGTCCGCAACAAAGTACAGTCCTCTACCGGCTCAATTTTATTAGGAAATTTTATTTATATTTCAATTTTTAAATATTTTGTGAAATATATATCGCTTGCGTGGGTTCAGAATAAGAGCCTGGCAGGAGTCGTTATTAACATAGATTCTCATTAATCAAATCAATGTTATCTCAACCAGTGAAAAAAAAAAGTTTTATTAGTTTGACAATTCTAATATAGCATTGTTTCTAATTTATGTTCAAGACCAACAGTTTTGAAAGGAAGGAGCTGGTCGATGTCAACAGCTCCAGTACTTGACCGTTACTTTATTTCATTAACCTTGGAAAGAAGAAAGCATATTTAAAAGCTTATCCATGAATGAATAAAACATGGTGAACCTTACAGAATCGTTGGGAAATCCCTCAGTTTTAGTTCTTCCCGTACAATCAGTCTATACAATGGGCAGTAACACGTCTCCAATAATCCCGATTTTGAACATAGCTGCCTGTATCTTCTCAGATGGTGCTAAGTTACTTCAGATCTTTCAAGGTGGCGCCCCATGTCTTCTTGGGTCGCTCTCTTTTTCTTTGTCCTTCTGGAGGTATCCACTGTATAGGTGTGTTGAGTATCCGTTCTTCTAGCAGTTGGGAAACATGACCTGCAAGTCTTACTTTTCTTTCCGCCAAGATCACTCAGAGGTTGAACGCATTCCACCAATGACGTCTGCGCAGAATATTCAAAATAACTTACAGGGAAATCTTTGAAGACACCATATTAGCATTATGATAGATGTAAAGAACAATTCATGTGAGTGGAACCCTTCTTTCTCCGAAGTGGAAAGAGCAGTACAAGTTTTCCTTGCCTTGTGGTACCTATTTAAAACCATGAAGAATCGATCATTTGCAAGTGAAACGCTTTGGTTAAGAACACGAATGCCATGGCGTTGATAGGATATTCCTCGCTTATCTCTTGGTATTCAAGAACCCTATCGACTCGGCCATCCGGTATACTCTTATTGAAGGAATATGAGAGAGGGGGAGTGATAAAGGAAGTAGTAGTTGAAAAACTTATCAAATAATTAATTACATTGGGCCGGATTGATTACCGCCCAACTATTGCATAAAATCTGGGCGGATGTCGAAATATCGGTAACACGTTGTTTACATTGGATGAGAGACGGAAAAGAAGATATAAAGAGGAAATGTATGGTAGTCTCAGACACTTTATACTCATCGCTGGCATTTAATTGTTTATCAGATAATTAAATTGGGTCACATTGATTTAAGACGTAACTGTTGCATAAAATTTACGAGTAAGAAAGGACAGACAGAAAGAAAGAAATGAAAAAAATAAGATATCATCCTTTGGTTAGTGAAATGTTTTTTAAGGCACACTTCCTTAGTGAGGTTAAAACTGTCCAGATGTTTTATATATATATATATATTTTTTTTTTTTTTGTTTGAGAATGCTAGTTGTTTCTTGTTGAGAAGCGTATTTATTACATTATCTCTGTTTTGGTTAAATAGACTTAAAAGGAGATAATAATAGATGAATAGTTTATAAAATTCAATGTCGTTCTACATCGTTCTAATTGTGTCACATAGTTTCCATACTTCAAATGCCAGGGGCAAAAGAATATAACGTTTGATATTCAAACGTTAGTCATGTCACTGAAGAAAGTGTTAAAGGATAGTATGCTACATCTATATTATAATGGGGAAAGCTGCTTATTAATTAGGTATGTAACAGTCACTAAAAGAAAGCAATTATTAAACGCTTGAGCGTCTGGAAATTTTTTATATGAATTCATGTTCCAAGAAATTTTCTGTAATTTCGATTTCTGAAGTTTATTGAATATTTGAAGATGTTTTTTTACAAACTTAAATATTCGTAGCATTCACTGCGGAGTAGATTTTAATGTTTAATAAACAATGTTTTTCATTTGAAACAGTCTCTCACTCTTTCTCGCCTCTATTTTCATTAATGATAATTTAATATATATTCATTTTAATGTTTTCATTTCAAGTTTTAATTCGCTATTTGCAAAACCCACAGTTTATTCTATATATGTTAGGTAAAAAAAAATTATTTATTGAATGAATGAAGGCTATTAGACAAAATAGCTGCATAACTTTGAGGCTTATATATGTATATATATATATATGCATGTGTGTGTATATGCTTGTGTGTCTGTATTTGTCCACCGATACATCGCTTGACAACCGATGGTGGTATGTTTACGTCCCCGTAACCTAGCAATAGTTTGAGTACTGTCGAAGTAAAACCAATTTATTGTACATAAATTTTAACAAAATCTTACATGGACTCACGGTGACCGGTAATAAAGTCACAGGAAAAAAGCTACAGTAATAAAGTCACAATTTTGATTGGGAAAAAAGTCACAATTAATTCATGGGATTCGAACCCTCCTCTCCCCCGAAACAATCCCCCTTCGGACAAAACCCCAGTGACTTTTTTCCTGTGACTGTATTTC
>JAOPJW010003715.1:22258168-22277693 GCA_027122535.1 Octopus maya | reverse complement strand
GATCTCTTCTTTTGATGTATTTTTTTAGTTATTATTCTGCAGTAAATTAACAATCTTCCATGCACAATATTATTTTTTACCACAAATGACAATTTAATATTTAAAAGAAAAACATTTCTGCAATAATGTCAATTTTCAAGATAGTCTGAACACAAATGCACTCTAAGCATTTGGAAAAACCCATTCAAAAAAATATTTTGCTTGGTTATTACAGGACTGGACTTTGAATTTTAAAATTTTCAAGAGGATATCAAAAATTAAACAAAAATTTTGCAGGTTTTGCAATGCATAAGATACATGATTTTCTTTTGCCATTACACAGCTTAATACTTCAGATTTATATTCCGTATATTTTGATGTTGGTTTTCGTTTTCCAGGTCCCAAATGAATAAGAATAATGAGATGACTTTCTAATCTTGTCCATCACAGTAGAATTTGAATAGATTTAATGTGAGCCCTATGTAAGATGTATAATTAATTTTTATTGTGCATTAGTAAAGTAAGCCCTTAGCAAGGGAGTTAAGACCCTAACAAGACATATTACAGTTACTGTTGATTGGATAAATGGTTTATTGATTCAAATAGAATTAAGAGGGAAGTACATGAGCAAAGTTGGGTATTGTAAAATGAAGTGTAGTAATATGGTATGTTGATAGAATCATCATCATCGTTTAACGTCCGCTTTCCATGCTAGCATGGGTTGGATGATTTGACCGAGGACTGGCGAACCAGACGGCTGCACCAGGATCTAATCTGATCTGGCAGAGTTTCAACAGATGGATGCCCTTCTTAATGCCAACCACCCTGAGAGTGTAGTGGGTGCTTTTACGTGCCCCTGGCATGAGGGCCATTCAGGCAACAGCCACGCTCAAATGGTGTTTTTTACATGTCCCTTGCACAGGAGCCAGTCCAGCGGTACTGGCAATGACCTCGCTCAAATGTTTTTTCAAATGCCAGTAAGGCGACATAAATATTTGGTGGTATGTATGCAGTGGGTAAATAATATTTTCAGACTAATTTAATGCTTTAAACTTGTCATGCCAAGTCCAAATATTCTACCTGTTTTATGCCAAATCTAGTCTCTCACAACCCTATAATGTCATGCTAAAAATAAACAATCACATCATTGAAATCTTTTATCTCTAAGATAATGCTCAATTACTTCAAAACAATGTGAATAAATATTACATTTGATTGAGTAATCTGAATGCTAAATGGTTAAAGAAATTATTTACTAACATGGTGATGTCACTTTCAGGAGTTTATACCAAGTGGTGCTCTGTTTTCTAATTGTATTTTATAGGCTTATTTGATTATTTTTCAAATGTAAGTAGGTTTTTTTTTTCTTTGATCCAATCTTAATCAAAGCATCACTAACTTTTTTTTAGCAACTGAGAAATTTAAAATTCAATTAATAATACTGCTTTGTTAGTTTGATAGCCTGTGAATATAATTATGAGTTTCATTTGGTTTGTGGCATAGATCAGGGTTTTTCAAACTGTGCTCTGTGCAGAGCAAAGCAAGCACATCCTTCTCATTAAGAATGGATTAAAAAAATCCTGTGTATAATTGACAATAAACCTGCTAAATACTGTTAAATAAATAAATGTAAAAATATGTTATTTTAAGCAAATATGTATAAATTTCATAAGCATTTATGTAAAGCCTGAAATATAAAGGGGTCCGCAAGTCAAAAAGTTTGAAAACCCCTGGCATAGATAATGCGTAGAATAAGTTAAAGTAACATCTTTAAAACCAGTAACTGCAATATTGCTGACGATTGTTTTTTCTAATCCATTCATATCAAAGTTTTACCATATTCAAATTTGCAGCTCATGAACATAGCATATTTCTCCACTTCTTAGCAATGGTAGCACTTACTAGCCTTAGCTAAGCAAATAATTATCTTTTCATGCTACTTATATATTTTCGCATTTAGGGTCTCACTCTTAAATACTGAAAATTACATGGAAGCTACAAAGAAGAGAGATTAAAAGCTCTTTAAGTCCAATGATGCAAATGACTTACCATATGCAGAACTATCTTCAGGAAACAGACATTGGCCAGCCACTTGATTACCTACCAATCAGGCTAACATACAAATCCAACTAGACTTCATGCTTACCAAATTAAAAGATATATAAAAGGTTGTAAATACTAAGTCTTTCCATCATGAAGAATATACCAACTTACATATTACAGTAACTAACATATTTTGCATCTGAACTTGCCAAGATATATGAAGAATATGCAAATAACAATTCTATATTGATTGGGAGATATAAGCTCTGATCAGCAAACTCTTCTTTGAAAGTATAAACACAGGTCAGCTGCCTGGCTAGGCTCAAAGGCACATAGTACTTCTAGCTGAAGAGGCACATGTTGAAACACTGGTGTTCTTGAATTCTCTGCATCATAAGAGAGAGGTTTTTCTCCTTTGTTGTACACTACAGCAATTAGTATATTTTGCATCTGAGCCTGATGCAAATACTCCTAAAATTTGATTTCCATAATTTACCACAACCTAACAAAAATTGTTTCCTACATAACGAGTAACCTTGATTATAGACTGTTAGTCTGACATTGTCAAAACTATATTTTCTTCAACCTAAAAGTGCAGTCTAATTTGAAAATCTCATGCATTTTCAAAAACCAGTCAAATGCTGGCATCATAGCATGTTGACAAAATATGTTTGCTTGTTCTTTCCTTTCTGATACTGATAGAAAACAAAACAGAAATAACAGTGTCGCAAAACAGAGATACCACCGTAAAGACAAATACTTTGTAAATATTTTAATGATTCAATGATGAAATACAGTGCCAAATATAAGCACAAAATGAAAAGGACTGAATACAAAATGATGACATATTAGCAGCTAATGATATTGTCAATATTAATTAAGCAAAATAGCTTTTATTGGCTTTGCTTGATTGACACAAAACATATATATAAAAAAAAAGATGAATAAGAACCAAGAAAAAGAAATGAATAGCAAGATTTGAAGAATAATCCAATCACAAATAATACAGTTCTATAAATCTTGCAACAATGTTGCCAGATGTCTTTGTATGTGACAACAACAGAAACTTCACCTCACTGTGTCTCTGCAGTAACCAGTTCAAACCACTGTCGGAGAGCTTCACTAAGAGTCTGTGGCAAAGAGTCAATGTCACGCAGAATGATGTAAAATGGGAAGGGAAAATGGTCCATGTAAGATTTGATCTCTGGCAGCTGACCAGATGCCTTAAAAACAGGAATCCTAATATCAAGGATGGAATCTCTGTTTATTGGATTGTCCAGTATAACAAACACAACAAAAAGATTAGCTGTTTGTGCTTGCCGCACAGCAGATTTCACATAGTCCATGCCTTCTGAAAAAAGACCTCTGCCATCGGAAACTATCAGCAACAGTTGAGAAAAATCAGGACCCGATTGAGCAGAACGGTAATGTTGACGGCTTT
Organism: Octopus maya; assembly: GCA_027122535.1. Taxonomy (NCBI): domain Eukaryota; kingdom Metazoa; phylum Mollusca; class Cephalopoda; order Octopoda; family Octopodidae; genus Octopus; species Octopus maya. The sequence goes on along the minus strand of JAOPJW010003715.1, from coordinate 22,274,230 downwards.
CCATCATTAATGCAGAAGCTTGCTGCAAGAGCAAAGCAATATTTGTCTTCTTTTGTGTGAAAGTAAAATGCTGAAGAAGTCGAGCTCCTGAATGGCAAGAGAACTGCTCACCAAACGAGTGAATCACTTGCATGCTTTCCCCAAAGCTACAAATGGCAAGTTCCCCAGTTTCTAGAAGACTCAAACCATTAGCAATAACTGCTAATGACTCAAATGCAAGCTGCTTGGAATGGTTGTCTATCATGCTGGAAGAATCATCAATTGCTAACATAATCTGGTACTGACGTTTACTTGGTTTTGTGCGTCTCAACCAGATTTTGTCTTTACGGAACTGGCTGGCAATATAAGGTATTACTTTCTTCATGTTAATTCGTTTACCAGTTCTATAGTCACCTTTTAGTTTTGTAGCTTGTGATGGCTCAAGAACCAAGCGGAGTTGTTCACATAGTTCCTGTGAGAGAGCATTTGTCATCTGCTCGTACATCTGCCATAATTCACTAGCCTGTCGTTCAAAATCAACTACATTGCCATAATGCTGGTTGGCTGACCAAATAGACAATTGTTCTTCAATCTCTGCCCTCAGTTCTTCCATATCAACAATATCCTCTTTGTCCAAATACTTGATCACAGTGTGTATTGAAGATTCAGGAGGTCTGCTGGCACCTTCTGTTACCACCTTTGACCCTGGTATTTCTACAGAATTATCCTGTACTTGTGACTCATCACCCTCAACAAGAGCATCTTCGTCGTCGTCATCGTCTAGAACATATTCTTCAATTACATTCGGTTGTACACTGTTCTTAACAATGTTTGATTCAATCATCTCCACATCATCATCATCCTCGTCATCATCATCTTCGTCAAAGTCTTCTTCTTCATAATATGAAGCATCTGAATCTTTAATGGACTCGATATCATCGTCGTCTTCATCATCATCTTCATCATAATCAGCAGCACAAGCTTTCTGCTGATCATCAGTTGCTGCGTCCATTATCTGTTGATCGTAATGTGATATCGATTCAGTTACATGTTGATACAGATCTGCCTTTTCATCTTTCGATTTCTCCACCTCTTCCTCCATTCCAGTATCGTGATGAACCTCTTCAATAGTTCTAGCATGTCTCTGGTGGGGTTTGTCTTGCATACCAAGACTGCGATTGTCATCGGTCATACCAGGCTTTCGAGCCGGAGGTTTCTGGCTGTCGTCTTCATTTGTTCCATGACTAATTTCAGTAGATGTTTTACTGTGATAGGCCTCAGCATCACTTGGTGCCGTATTAGCACCATCTGTCTGTTGTTTTCTGTCCTTCTCTTTCTCATTGTCACCTCCTGTGTCCAATGCAAATTCACATTCAGCCTTTTGGTTCTGATCATCAGTCATGCCATAAAACTTAGAAGCATCCTTGACAGCTTCGCTTTCGTCGTCTTCTCCACTCTCATCCTTGTTCTCCTCTTTTAACTCTACAACTGCAGGTGTGTCATCTATGTTTTTGGTTTTCTCTGATTCTTCATCTTCTGCATCACTCATATCTGCCTTACTATCTTTAACACCTTCCTCCTCTTCCTCTACACCCTCATCTTCTTCAACTGATTCCGTCGGTGCAGTAGGATCCTCTTTCGATTTTCCTTCATTCCCAGAACCATCTTCTTCCTCCATCTCATCAGCCTTTTTATCCTTTTCTGCTTCTCTTTCCTGTGTTTCAGATTCTTCATCCATAGATGCAGTCTCTTTGTCTTCAGTCGGATCTTTACCTTTCTCTTCCTCTTCCTGCAATGATGTCTCCATCTTTTCCTCTTTCTCTTTATCATTTTCATCCTCATCCAATTTCAAATCTTCTGGTAGTTCCAGATTCTCAGCAGTCTCTTCTTGTTGAGGTTTACCATGATAGGGGTCAACTTTATCATTACATTCACTTTCATCCATTGCTTCAGGTTCGTTCACTTTATCCTCTTTCTTATCGTCTAGATTTTCTTTTCCTTCTTCCTCCTCCTCCTCCTTTCCTTCATCTTTATTCTTTTTCTCTTCAGCTTTTACTTCATTCTCATTTTTGGCAACAATCTGTTTTTCCTCTTCTTGGCCAGCACCAGTACCACTTTCTTTCTCTTCTTCCATTGGAGTTTCTTCATCTTCTTCATCAGATCCCCAAAGTTGCTCATCAAGTTTATCAGATCCTTTGCTTTCAACATCTCCCATTTGTTTGTCAATATCTTCTTCATCTTCATTTTCATTTTCAGAATCATTTTCATCAACTTCTTCATCTGGATCATGAATTTTGCCATCGAAATCTTCAGACATTTCAATTGCGTTATCCTCTGATGCTATATCTGGCTGGTTTTCAGGCTCATCAGGCTTCTGCTTGTCTTTATGGTGAACATCTTCCAACTGGCTTTCATCCTCTATCTGGTCAGATACATCTTTCGTTCCTTCACCCTCACCCATCCCTGCATCTTCTTTATCGTCAAACTGGGTAGCGCCTTCTTGTGTTTCATCGGACAATTCAGGCAGGACAAAGAACCCTTTTGTTGCAAGTTCAATGAAATGAGTCAAGAGTTCAGAATACAACTTGGCTGTTGTTCGGTATGCAACCAACAGGTACAGCATGTAATTCTCCAATAAACATTCAAACAACTCAAGCAGAGGAAGACAGCCGACAAAGCATTTCAACCAAATGGATTTCATTGATAACTCAGAAGCCACTTGTTGCTGACTGAACTTAGCTAAATGTTCACTGGGTGCCTGTATCATTTGTAGCAGTTCCTTGATAATTTTCAAAATTTTCTCACAATCTAAATTCTTGATGTCAGTAAACAAAGATTGCTGGAGACACTGTGTTAGATGACCGTTAAGTATCTCTATATCATTATCACATGTTTCAGGAGAGGAGTTTTCTTTTGAATCGCCACTACCTTTGGGAGGGTCATCACTTTTAGCTGTTTTTTTATGGGCTTCCAGTAACTTCTGTATAGCAAGTAAGACTTGCTTGATAAGATTATCAAAACTCTCAGTTAAACCATCAAGTGACATGTCAAAAGGCAATGTTCTGTCTTTCTGGTTAACATCAGAAAGACCTTCAAAGTCAGATGTTTGACCACTGAGTTGTTGTGTCATTGTTGTAAGAACTTCTGTTTTCATGTCACTCTGTCTCTGTTTCCATATAAAAAAAGCATTGGTGTTGGTTTCAATTTCTAACTGGAGAAATGAAAGGGATTCACTGAAGGAACTGTCAGAATTATATTCTGGTTCTAAGAACATTCTTTTGATTTGTTGCAAAGGTACCAATGACTCCTTAAGTCGAAGATAACCAGCATCTAAGAAACATAAGTCATTCCAGGAGAAAATGCTTTTGGTTTTAAGTTTAGTGACAGGTTTTTTCAGAATAGTTTTCAATTTGGACAGGATGTCATTTATTTTTTCAATACACATGCTCCATGTTTGGTTATTGATGGACATAAATGCAGTCTGTGGCAGCATGTGCACAGGTAATGGTGTTACACATGATGTGTTTCCAGAAGGATTGGCCTGGGGACAGCATTTTAGTAACATTTGGAATTGACTGAGGCCTTGCCAACACTTCACTGAAACATCCTCTAGAGTTTCTAACCATTTTGAGAATTCTGCTTGAGATGGAAAAGATGAAGATTTGTGTAGAGCTGGATTTTTTATTTCTAGGATCATTTTGTGATATTGGCAGTAACTTTTTGTGAAAGCAGACAACTTGGCGTGTTGGTTAAGCAGGATTTGTTTTAAATGTTCACTGTATCCACGACACCGATCAACGTTACTTAAACCAAAGTCTTTTGCTTCTGGGTTTTCTAAAATCACTTTGAGCTGGGCTTGTCGTGCTAAGCAATTCCAGTAATACTGCTCTCCAGATTGCCACATACTTTTAAAAACTGGAGCATAATGGGGTGAACTTGTTCCTACCATGTCTATAGAAGTCTTAACATCCACAGGATCAACATACAGAAAATCATCACTGTGACGTTGCTCAGATCTTATCAAGCCCTTTTTGTAGGAAAGGCCAATTTTGGTTAAGTTCCGATATAATTCAGATAAGCCTTGTCTCTGCTTCAAGTTAATGTGTTTAGCTTGTTTCTTCTGCTTTTCTATATCAAGTGATGGTGAAACATGTAATCTGCTCCTTTCTTCAACGCCTTCTATTACTTCACAGGTAAACTCATCAAAGGCTAAAAGCAATTTTAAGTAAGGAGTCTTCTTTTCGAGATCATGGTAATGTTTACAAGCCCGAGGCATTAGGTGAGTCAATCGTGACATCAAACTATTTTCTGGAGCAAGTGGGAGACAAATCTCAAATTCTTTGTTTGCACATTTATCTTCTGTGAGAGCTATAGGACGCATCCACACCTCAGCAGATAAATCTTCATTATTGGTGTCAGTGTTAACTAGACTTTTATTACTTGCAAGGACAGTTTTAACAGACTCGTGGAGTATCTTCTTAAAAGACCGAATATGCTTGTGGACAGTTCGGTGTGTCTTATCAGTATCTTGTTTCAAAGCCCAATAATTAATATCATTCCAACGAGCTATCTTGACAAATCCTTTCAGCTCTTTTTCAATTGGCACTCTCTTTTGTTCAATATCAGCCTCAACAAAAGGCAAAAACTGCTTATAAAACTCATGTATATTCCAGAGTAATTTGCACATTAGCTGTTGTTGAGGTGAAGTATCCATGTTTATTAGTTGGCAGTGGAATGCATAAACTATCTGAAGGCGAGCTTTAAACTCACCCAGACTGGAGTTCTCCAAGAAGAGTTTCAATGATGCAATTATTTCCTTCTCTATATCTGAAACTGGTTTGCTCTTATCAACATCATCAGTTTCAGGTGTCACAAAAGATATCACAAGTTGGTAGAGATGGAACCACCACTGGCATGCTTCAATTTCTACTTCACGAGAAGTGATATCCAAAGAATTCTTCCAGTAGCTAAGTTCAAACTTCCGCCAGTCAACAATCAGGTTTGAAATATCGTGTAACTCCGTTTCAAGAGAGACGTGTTTAGCAGCAACACTTTCCCAGTCTTGTGCCTTGTACAGAAGAAGTTCCAAACCAGATAGAATTTTCATAATTGGACTGGTGAGTGGAAAAGTAAGAATTCTCTTTGATATAGTTTCCAGTTGTCTCAATGTCGGGTGATCTGGCCATTCTTCCAATAACTGGTTAAGTCTCTGCAGAAGACGCCGAAGAACTGGTTCAGCCTGAACAATCTCTGAAATATTAGCATCTTGATAGACATCATAGTAGCGATCAGGTGTAGGTTCCTTAACAACACCTAATTTAGTTGTTTCATTATGATTGATTACTTCTTCTAAAGCAGCAACTACTAAAAGATGCCCACCAACAACTTGCATGTCGTAACCTTCATGCAAGCAGGCTTTCAGATAAGAAGACAGAGACATGGCAGTTTTATAATTGAGCAGAAAAGGTTTGAGTAGATCAACCCCGACCCCAGGGTCATATTGTTCAGGGGAGCCAGGGGCTATCCAATGTGAATTTTTGGTGTAATTAATAAAAAGTTGATGGTGTATGGTACAGATTTCTTTCATCTCTTCTTTAGTTATTAACAGAGAAAGAGGTTCATCTTCATCAGTATCAGCAGCTAAGTTATCACCACCTGATTTATTACCAACATTCTTTGATGATTCATCTAAAAGATTGCTTGGAATGAAATCAATGAAGTCATTTTGATAATTGGGAAATCTCTTTTTGAAGTCTATTTCATTAAGCCTCTCGTCATTGGGGCTACTGTCATGATGAATTGTCTTGAAACGATACAAACTATCTCTTTCTTGTTCAAGTCTTCTCTGCTCCTCTTGTTGCTTGTGCCATGAACTAACAAACAAGCGAAGAATGCTGGCAAAGCGATCTAGTACAGGTGAGCTGAGTTCTTGAGATGTGAGGACGTGGTTTTTTAAATGGCAAAGGCCACTGAGCAAAAGTTGAGAGTGAATCTCCTGATTAGTTCTACTAATGGACTTAGAGTCTTCTGTTTTCATTTGACTAGAAACAACAGCATGACTCAGTTGCAAAGTGAGATCTGATGTTAAAGCCGTGGCCAAATCAAGGAAATTAGGATAATTTCTGCTGCAGCTTGGGAACTTTGCCATGCATACACATAAGTTTTCCAACCAAGAAAATTCCGTTTCATTTGAAAGATTACAAAGTCTGGCCAGGTTTTGCCGACAGCATGTTGTCTGTAAACTCTGCATTATCAATGCAAAACCATGACTCATTTGATAAAGAGAAGAATAAAATGGTGTGAGTATATCTCGATACACAGGATAATTAATCTGCATTTTCTGTACAAAGTTGTGGACAGTCTTTTGCCAACTTTCCAGCTCTTGAAGCAAACGAGAGACTTCGTTACTTTCAAAATGTTCTCCAGACATTGTCTTTGCCTTGTGTAAAAATGTGAGAATCAACTCGTGTGATCCAGCAGCCATGTGATAGTTTGCATATTCCTGTTTAATCATGGGGAAACTGGAGATATCAGGACGATAAGCAGTCCTACTCAACAAGCCATGTACTTTGTTGGTTAATTTTTCCCGATATTCCATTAGCCAAATAATCTGTGGGTGAAGCTGGTTGTGGCACAGATCTAAAAATGACTGACCATTCAGTTCTAAATTGATCATTTCCAAGTCCTCCTGGAGATGAGACAATTTAAGCTTGTCCCTCTCTACAGGGTCCAAATGACCACAAGTACCAAGTATATAGCTTTCTAGAAGGCCAACAAGAACTAATGCTGTCCCAATGCTCGTTGCAGAGGTGTTACTCTCATTTGCATCTAAGAACATGTCTTGAACGCAGTTGATTGCTTTCTCGGTAAGTTTGACAACTATCTCATCAAAATAGCAACAATCTTTCATGTGGCTAAGGAAAGTGTTAATGTGGGTAGACTTGTTATTCATCAAATGTAAATCTGGGACATCAGACTCACAAAACTGAGGTAAAGTGAAGCCAATAGCTATGAGAGTGTGTTGTAAACTCTCCAGAATATTCTTTCGTTCAATATTTCTGCCATTAAACTGAAGACTGGAAAGAGATGCTGTATGAACCCAAAGGTGGGATCGGATTTTGGCAAATAGCTGAGCTTCATTCTTGTGATGACCAATTGCTACCTGAGGTAGTAAAACACAGTTGTCCGTGGAGAAACGATAATTAGAACTTCCATAAGACTTTAGTTGATGTGAAGATATAAGAGAATGTAAAATCTCAACCAGACAACTGCTTATGGCAATGCCAGGTCCAAGGATTCTCTCGGATAGTTTGAAATCATCTAAACTTAGTCCATTAATGGAGTTCTTCCACCAATGCTGGAAATAGGACAACAGAATGGTAGAATAGAAAGTTTTAGAATTACCCTGTCCAAGAGATGAGAGCAGTTTGCGGTATTCAGCAAGATTTAGTGGTGAAACGACAAGATGTTGTTTCATAAATTCTATAAATGGTGGCAGCCAGGTTACTAATTCAGGTTCATGCTGCTCCAATAAGAAATTGAGAATCCTTCTTTCAACAGCCAATACAGTATGTTCATAGAGTGGCCACAAACGTTGATCATTGTCCAATGTTTGTACTGAAGTACGATCTTGACATTCAGAGTCTTGTTCTGAGCTACCAGGGGAATGAACGCTGTTGATTTTTAATTCCAAATTGTCAAGAAGAGATTCAAACATTTGCTGATTCTCATTCGATTTCAGTCTACTGTTCAGTTGTGTGATTAGTTCCACAAACTGCTCAGTTATGTTTGCTCTGTTTAGTTTTAACAAATCTGTTTGTGATAAAGTGATTTGTCTAATTTTGTCTTCAGCAAATATATCTACTTTTTCAGCAAGACATTGTAGTTTTTGCCACTGTAGATATTCCCACTTAGAGTAAAATGGTGTTGGATTGCCCCAAGAAGCAAGAATTTTTTTCAGCAGCTTTGAAGAAGACTTTCTGTCAGAAAGCAAGTCATGGAGATGGTTAATGACTTTGTCGATTTTGTCAGACAGTTTAACAGGACTATTATGACTAATTAATGGCATCAACAGTTTTGAAAATGTCCAGTTCCATACAAGACTAAGATTAGCAGCACTTGGAGGGGATAGTTCTCTTTCCCAATGCATTAATGCCACATCCAAAAGACGATTCAACCAAGGTAGTCCACAGTAAATCTGATAAAACTGTTTGTCAGAACAATCTCCTTGTTCACTAAAAGCTGCCCGAAGCTCCTGGCGAAGACCAACCAATATGTTATCAATGTACACAAAGACTTTCAAATGAGCAGAGTTTTCAGATGCCATGTGCTGAGTACCTTCACAGAGAGCTTCCCATTTCTTGTATTTCTCTTGGCTTAGCTGCCATTCAACTGTCAAAACTTGTGATAGTTTGATTCTGTTAATAACTCCAGTTAACTGCTCCAACAGACTGATGGTGGAAGTTGATTCTGCATTACATACTGATATCATTTTGTATAAAGCTTGTTTGTTCCACTGAAAATCATAGGGCCCTCTCATCAAGATCTCTGCTCCATTATTACAAGTCTTCATACTGCTCAGACAGTTCAGTAAAATATCTTTAAGTGGATGGCCAAACAGAGCAATCAGTGTGACCTGCGTAAGCTCTGGAAGGTCATGCTGACCACAAACAAGTTTCCAACCACCATAAGTAGTTAAGTCAGAGCAATTGACTTCCAGCTGGACTTCAGTTAACAATGGTGAGATAAGTTCACTACAGAGTTTCCAGTTTTGGCCATGAACATGATTGGTCACAAGTTGAATGAAGTTGGCCAGAGGCCATCGAGATGCAGAAACATTGGGGCAACAATATGCAGATGACAAAACTTGCCTGAGAACTTCAATATATACACTAACCAAGTGCTGGGCATGGGTCAGTAGAGGATATGAACAATATTGTTGAATTAAAGGTAAGGATGCAGTAGGAAACTGTGCACGAGATGTTCGGATGCTTCCATCAGAGTTACAAAGTGAAAATTCTGAATTTAAATTTTCTACACCAGAATCTTCTAGAATGTAAATTTCAACTCCTCTGTTTCTCATGGCACGAGAAATATTTCCATATTTGGGGTCCATTGTAAAAAAAAGTCTGAAATTTGAATGGGGAGCAATTTCTGGAACTTCCCCATCAATGACTCCTCTTTCACTGACAGTCAGAACACCCGAGGGTTCTAACAAAGCATTCAAACGGTCAAGTACTGATGGATTACAGAAGTTAACATTTTCAACCAATAACCAGTCGCCAGACTGCAAGGCTCGCACCAAAGTACTATTAATCCACTCAAAGGCATTACTGTTGGAGGTGTTCTCAATACGTTCTAGGGATTGACTTAATGTAGTCAACTGACTGTCCATTTCCAACAGTTCGTTGCTGTCTTCCCGGTTCAGATTAAGCAGCTGTCCTATGATGATATCCAATTCTTTTATTTGTTTCTTCATCAAACTTAGTTCGTTTGCACTAGAAATTAAAGATCCTTTGTTTGGTACAAAGCAACAGTACTTATGCCACAAGTGATAGAGGTAGGCAATATTATTCTCAACATCAGTGAAATGACCGAGTGCGAGTTGTTTACGAGAAGAATGATCTATAGCTTGTTTCACTCGGGTAGCAATTTCTTCAATGTGACAACCAATGTCAACTTGTTCAAATCCACCAAGAAGCTCAGTAGTATCCATGGCACTGTTCATAGGAAGGACTTGGAGCCGATTGCCTGTTAACTCGGCTAACATTTGGACGGTACTGGTTTTACCACTATTTTGGCTCCCGATAAGAATGGTTAACCAATTCATTTGAACACATTTCATTAATGACTCGAGAACAGGAAGCATTTGGGGCAATAGCTTGAGATTCTTGCTACTTTCAATATTAATGGAGTATTCTTGATGTCTCTGCAGAAAAGAATGGCCACACTGAACCCAGTCTAGACTAAGTGAGAAATGACCACTAGGTCGATAGATTGGAGCCAGACAAGAAAAAGTGTGTTGATATAATTCAATCACTTTGTCTCTGTCTAATTTGGTCTGCATTCTGTCTGCATAAATAAGATTTAGATACTCTCCTGGGTCAAAAGAGTCAGGGGATTGATTATCGATGAGCAGTTCACACCAACGAAACAAATCACGAAGGTTAAATTCCCAGGGACCGCCTTTTTGGCCCCATGAACGCAAAGAGACCACTTCAGTTTGCATTTTCATGTTAAAATGAACCATATTAGAGAGAAGTTTTTCAGGAATTGAAGGATACATAGTTGTAGCTATGAGCTGGAGATCTCCTCTACTGAGTGCATCAACAAATACTTTTGTGAATCGGTTCAAAAAAGAACGTGGTAGTCCTTTCCGCCCACCACCTTGATGATACGGGTTCTGGCATGCAAAGATACGTGTACTGGCTTGCTGAATATAAAATGTCTTGCCTAATTCTGGAATGAACACTTCTCCACGGTGATCTAAACATGCATTTAATCCTTCCAGAACAGATTGTGAGGCCAAATTTAATTCATCTAAAATAATCCACTGTCCACTCTTGAGAGCTTGTAACAATGGCCCATCACGCCAACTGAACACTCCTGATCCTTCTCCTTCAACAGGCAAATCAGCACCAAAAAGATCAGACACATCAGTCTGTTCAGACAAGTTGATACGGACAAGTTCTTGCCCAGCTGCCTCGGCAATGGCAGCAACTAAACTGGTTTTTCCTACGCCTGGTGAACCTTCCAACAGAACCGGTCGGGGAAGTTGCAGTGCCCGGAGTATTCTTTGAGCATTCATGCAAGTTGTTGGTGCACTGAAAGCATACTTTTCATTTGGAAACCTTTGAGAATCAGCACGAGGTATGCTAAATGGTGGAACAGTAAAATGTGTGTCAGAACAAATGGCAATTTCATTCGAATAACCTGTTGGTCTTTTGTCAAGAAGTTCAAGTGACTCCATAGTCAACTTCTGTGTTGAGCTGTTGTTCACTTGCCAAAGGAGGAATTGTAAGCATTCTTCTTTGAAATTTTGTATTTCAGTTTCTCTGTTTACTCGTGCAGTTGTCCCTGTCCCCAAACTGTCAAGGAAAACTAGACACGCACCATGTACATAAGCAACAGAAGTATCCATTTTAGATATTTCTATTAATTCATCATCATCATCCTCATAAGACAAGGAGCAGGTGTTGAGAAAGTCCACCCAACATAGAAGATCTCGAATGCTGACAACACATTTTTTGCCAAAGTCTGTACAAGTAAACCATTCAACAAAAGTCATTATAGCATTAGCAATGTCCATCTCATCATCTTCTGTATCACCTTCAGATGATCTATCAGAGAAACGAATGCTTGGCTGGAGGTTGTGTTGAATGATGCTTACCATATCCCCAGGAGATGCAACTTGGGGACACCAAATCTCAGTAAATCTATTCCGTAGTGCAGGTGAGAGTTCTTTCTTTCCAAAATCTCCACCTGGATTCATTGTTGCAAGCACGCGGAAGTCTTCTTTGGCAGTAATCAATGGAACTTTATTTTCCATAGCATCACCACTGCCTTTCTCCGAGAGTAGTAGAGTACGTTCGGGTTCCAGCACACTGTTCAGGCGTTCTAAAACAGAGTCTTCAGCAAGAGATATTTCATCGACTAGAAATGGAGAACCAGTTTGCATAGCTTGCACCATTGGGCCATCAACCCACTCAAATAGTTTATTTATATGCTGATTTTCATCATTCTCTTCAGTTTCCATGTTATTCGAGTTTCGTACTGGACGTAGGCCACCTAAGAAATCGGAACCTTCAGTATTGGAGTGACAGTTGATGGAATACAATTCTTTTCCTTCCATAGCAGCATACATCTGACAGACTGTTGTTTTACCACATCCTGTATCACCAACAAGTAAGACTGGTTCTTTATACTGCAAGGCTTGATTCACAAGGACAGCTAACCGCTGCATGTTGCAGGTCCAAAAGATATGCATAAAGTTATCAAGCGTATCACTTGTTAATCTTTTCAACATGGCCATTGTTGTAACAGATGTCTCTGAAGATAAATTGAACAAATTATCTGGACACACTTTACGTCGGAAAAACTTCTGAAGAATGTCCCGTACAATATCTTCTTCTTCTGGTTTCCGCATCTTGCCACCTATCAACATATAACCATGATCTGCCATATGCTGATTCCAATCATAGTTACTCTCGTCAGCTACAGAGCAATGATAACGATTTGCCCAACGGAATAGGTCACGCAAGGTCATGAGGCCTTGTTTTCCAGCAAAGACAGCTGAGCTACTACGGCGTGTCTGTAGCTCCAACATGACTTTTACTAGCTTCTTAGCATATGATAGTGGTATGTCACATCTCTGGCTCAGAATTGTCTCCAGTTCATCACTGGGTATTTCATCAAAGTGGAGTTCAACAAACCTGTTGCGAAATGCACGAGACAATGCTTTCCTTCCACCATAATGACCAGGAGGATTTTGTGTGGCAAACAGCATAAATTTAGGATGTGCTTTTACCATTTCTTGTGTTTCTGGAATAAAAAGTTCTCGGTTGTCATCTAAAAGACGGTTCAGTGCTTCAAGGACATCAGTAGGAGCCAGATTGAGTTCGTCCAAGATGATCCAATAACCTTGCCTCATAGCTTCAACAAGCACACCTTCTTTGAAAACTAACTTTCCTGTCTCATCAGCTGCATAACTGCCAATGTATTCTTGCAAGTCTGTATGCTCATGGTTATTAATCCGCACACAGCGATGGCCAGTTGATGTTGCCAACCACTGCACAAGACTAGTTTTACCAACAGACGTTTCTCCTTGTAATAAAACAGGGTGTCTTCCAATTGAAACAACTCTGGCAAGGTCTTTTAGGTTTGCTCGAACAGAAGGTGTTAGGATGTATTTTTCTGGAACCTGTGGCTCACATGAACCAACAGGAATCCAATAACCTTCAAATTGTAGGTGTTTACTGATGGTAGGCTCTGGTATGGGTCTTTTTAACAATGAATTAATGTCAGCTTTTTGAAGCAGTAGGCGACAAACCAACTGTTCAACCAATGGGTATGAGGAACGATCTAATTGAGTGAGGAAACTCATACAAAGACTTTCATACAGAGTTCGATTTATCACTCCGCCAGGATTAAATGATGCACACATCAGGGCACGACAGAAAGTTCTTAAACTGTAATGTGGTTTATGGCCAGTGCCGTCAGTAAGCTGTTTGGTAGCTAGAACACGAACTTGCATGTAGAAATTGACCAGTCCATCTATTTGAGAAGGGGACAATGACAGACCAGATAAATAATCATTCACCAACACTTTCAAATCCTGAACATCATTCAACTCATCAACATAAAATTCCATGAAACGGTTTCTCACACTTGGAGTGAGTGCTTTTTTACCAACATCAGTGGCAGGATTCATGCAAGCAAAAAGACGGAAATTTGAATGTCTGATCACAGGTTCAAGATCTCCTCGTTCAGAAAGTACAACAGAACCAGATTTGCTTTCCAGTAAGCTACTTAGACACTCCAATGTTTCTGTAGTGGCCAGGTTGATTTCATCAAGAAGAACCCAATCTCCTTTCTTTAGTGCCTTCACCAAAGTTCCTTCAATGAATGTGAATGCTAAAGTGCTTTCAGTTTTCTGCACTTGGAGACGTAGCTGTTTTAACTTCTTATCTTGAGTTTTCCACAGCATCCACATCTCAGAATTTTCAGTCTGGTTCTTTATGGCTGATTTAATGGTATGTTCCATCAAAGTAAACATATCTCTCCAAGACTTTTTGCAATAGCAGTTTTCAATGTGAGTTAAAAATACAACATTTTGCTTCCGAGAAAAAGTCTTACAAAATAATTCTTCAAAGGAATCTTTGAAAGGTTTTACAACCAATTTGAGGTCAACTGGTTTGAAGCCACCAAGAAGATCAGTACTGTCACTTTGTTGATTCATATTGATCACCTGTAAATGGTGTCCAAGTTGATTAGCTAAGTACTGAATAGTTGAAGTTTTGCCAGTTCCTGTCTCTCCAACAAGCAAAACAGGATCATTGTTTTGGACACAGGCAGCTACTTTTTCCAAAAGAGCAGATGACTGCCGTGTAAAAGAGAACAGACGGAGGTGAGAAGATTCTATGGGTTTAGTCGAAGGTTTAATTTTAGGCAGGATAACTCTTCCAACTAGGAATTCATAAGTGGAAATTTGCACATTTGGTTTGTATTTCATGCAGTAGTATTCGGCTTTTGATTTGGTGATGTTTAACTTGGCACCTATTGCTTCTGCAAGCTGCAACCGACGTTTCGGGCAACTGATACTGAAACAGAAGCAATCAAGAGTTTCTTGAAAAACAAGTTGGCTAATTGCAGAGGATGTTAAATCATAACAAGCAATTCTTTTGCACCAGTTCAAGAGATCCCTGGTTGATATTAATCGTTTGTCATGGGAAAAGAACTTGCTATTGAATTTGTTGTCATCATCCACTTCCATCATTCCCACATGTTCCCCACGTGACAACAAGAAATAAATTTCAAGTAGACGGTCAATGATAGAATGTAATGCAGGATATTTCTGGGAAATTATTTCATAAAGTTCGTCTTTAGATAATGGTTCTAAATTGAGCTTTGTCCAATTTTTTTCTAATAGTGCAGACATTGCACTACTGTAACTACTGACAAATGAACCGGTGCCAGGAAGAGTACGGTAGGTAGCAAATAACTGAAATCCAGGGGAGGTAGTTATTTTCTGTCCACGGTTGGGAATCATCAAAGCTTTGTTTTCAAGGAGGGGCAACAATAAAGAAATAACATCCATAGGAGCATGGTCAATGTCTTCCAAAAGAACCCAATAACCTTCAGATACAGCTCGTGTTAGGATCCCTGGCTGCCAAACAAATTCTCCAGGCACATCAGTACACTGATAAATGCCCAACAAGGCTCGGCTGTCAGTCTGATCTCCAAGTTGAAGTTTTAGTAGATGGGAGCTTTTCCGACGACCTGTCATCTGAGCTAGACATTCAACTATGCAGGTTTTGCCGCACCCAACAGGACCTTGTAGTAGTACTGGATTACCAAGGTTAACTTCATGTCCTAGACGTTGCAAGTTCTTATCTGTGGTGGGAACAGATACAAGTTCTGATTCCATTCCTCGAGGTTTTCTCAGAATTTTAGGAAGAAGTATGCCACTGACAGAAACAACATGTGAATCAAGGAGTTTATTTTCAGCCAGGTAAGTAGCAGTCTTTAGCTGTTTGTCATTTACTCTAGTGTCATTGGTATTTGTTTCTGGCCAAAGTAGAAGCTTTTTATAACGCAACATCAGTTGGACCATTTCTTCACGTTGAAAGTAACGTTTCATGAGAGTATCTCGCTGGCGTGCAGACATCTGCAAAAGAGTTGCAAGTGTCTGCACAGTAAACCACTGGACATCTTTGTTAGCATTTGATAAAAATGGTAATAAATGTTCCGGTGAAATTACTGATTCAGATTCTCGACCAAAAATCACAACACAGCGATAAGCTGTCTGGACAAGTTCTAAAGGATGGGAGTCTGATAATGATAACTGACTGTACCCCAGTCTCATTTTTTTGGATGCTGGTTCAGTAACATCTTGCTCTGAATACAAGAAAGGTGAACTGTTTTTGAGATATAATATAAAAAATTTCTTAAGTGAAGGGCATGTACTAACAGCTTTACTGAGAGCAATGCAGAATGTTTGGTGTAATGAAGTGGTCTGACTGCTCTCACTACTTACTACCATGCTTTTTACTCTCTCAACCAAATCTAATAGAATTGTACTGCTACAATATGTTACATCTTCAGTACATGTTGGATGAAGGAATAATTCTGCTAGAAGTGCAAGAACCTCTTGCTTATTTGATGTAGTCCATTCTTCTTTATGTTGGAGTTCTTGGAACTTTGAAGAGCAATACTGATTCCTCTTGCAAAGTTGAAGGACCAGATCTGCTAGTGGGTTAGCCATCCTGGGGAAGTTGATGTTTCAAGCCAACAGGTGGTGCAAGTCTTGTTAGTTTCTGGAGTATTTCACCGTCTAGGCCAAACACTACTGCATGAAAGCCTCTG
>JAOPJW010003715.1:21489084-21499231 GCA_027122535.1 Octopus maya | reverse complement strand
AAATTCTTGAAGATATTGCTAAATATTGTTTTCTGGATATTTATGTTTGGTCTAAATGTCTTTTTTTTTCTATCATGACAGCAAACTCAACTAAAATCTGATGATACAAAAATATTAAGATAAAAGAAGCAACAATGAAAAATATTATCATATTGAAATGTTTATTACTTTGGTATCATTTTTGTAATGTTTCTTTTTCTCCTTTTTTTTTTTGAAACCCCACTTCTGAATTAAAAAAAAAAAACATGGAAATTTCTGGAACATTATCTAATAACAACAGTTTTGTTTTGATTATTCTTATTGGTAAGTATTTTGTTTTCTTTTTAATGCAATTTTACATATTTTCTCTTCCATTTTCCTGTCTTTTTTTTTTTTTTTTTTCTGTAAATTACCACCCATGCCAGTAGTACTATCCATAACTCTTAGAGAGAATAATCTTGATAATCCTTTCTACTATAGGCACAACACCTGAAATTTTGTAGGGAGAGGGTAAGTTAGTTACATCAACCTCAGTGCTCAACTGGTACTTATTTAATTGACCCCAAAAGAAACATAAAGTCAACTCCAGCAGAATTTGAACGCAGAATGTAAAGGGATCTACTAAATCTTGTAAACATTTTGTGTGGCATGGTAACAATTCTTCAAGCTTGCTGCCTTCATAATCTTGATAATTAGTTTTAATAATGAGTTTCCCAACTGTTCCATCAACAGACCCTACATTCTTATATCATTAAGTGTTTGTGTATTCCCAAATACTTTTCCCTTTAACCTAGTCCTTAGATAACTTCAACACAATACTTTGTATGACAAAACCAAGTCATTTGAATGACCAATACATTCAGTTTCCATGCATCTAACTTCATTTACACAACTTGACAGAAGATACTTACGCAAGGTGTCTTGCAGTGGGATTGCTTGTAGTTTAAATCATTAGAAACTCATAAATGATTTAGATTATTTGGGTATTGTACTAATGAGTAGTATCTACACAAATGAAACAGATTAACGAGGGCTATCTATTTTTTTTGAGATGTGTGTATATACATTATGAGATGGTATCAAAAGGTTCCCAGGCTAGTTGTGTAGCGCGCTAACAAATGGCAGCACAGTGAGAATTAGCAGTGACCTTCATGAAGCAATGTGCTGAGTGACATTGTTGTGTTTACTTTGCAAGTAGTGAAGTTTGTGTCTTTGTGATTATGTGTATGCTGTAGTCTCTGATTTTGTCATGGAGAGGAAGTTGGAACAAAGAAATTTTGCATTAAACTTGGGATGTCTGCTACATTTTTCTGTTCTCCTCTTTCTTTCTTCCAGATTAAAAATTTTTTTTCGTTTCTTTACTTTTTTAATTTTAAACATAGACATAATTACAGTTCAATATTTAATATTAATAAGGCAGTGAGCTGTAGAATTATTAGCACATCAAGCAAAATGCTTTACAGCATTTCATCTGTCCTTACATTCTGAGTCCAAATTCAACCAAGATGGACTTTGCCCTTTATCCTTTTGGGGTTGATAAACTAAGTGCCAATTGAGCACTGGGGTCTATGTAATTGACTTACTCCTCTCCCAAAATTGCTGGCCTTGTGCCGAAATATGAAACCAGTATTTAATATTATCTCCATTTACAAGCATTGTAACCGATATAGATTTCTACTGAATCCACAAAGCAAAACATTTGTAGAAAAGGTATATATTTGATTGAACTAAAGGAAAAATAAATTCTGGCTGGGTTTGCCACTCAGGAAGTAAGAACAAAATTAAACACTGGAAAATATTTAATCTATCATTTTATTGCTTTTGTCACTTTATCTCACATTAATAACAGATAATAAATTGATTAAACACTTTTAAATTGATTAAACACTACAATATTTAGTTTCATTTTCATCCTTCTTAGTTCATATCCCATGGGAGTCAACTTCTTCAACCTTGAGTAAACAGTTGCTGCATACATTGATAACATGCAGAAATCAATACAAGATACAAGCAGACATGGAGCTTTCAATTAAAACACATTTGTCTCATTGAAAATACAGCTATTTACAAATGCTGTATTAGATCCATCACGAACTCTACCTGTCATGTCTAGGGCCCCAATTTCTCCACAACAAACTGCAATCATTTCCAAAGAGCACAAAACAATGCACGACACATCTTCACAGATTATATACAGACCACTGACATATCATCATCATTTAGCATCTATTTTCCATGCTAGCATGGATAAGACAATTTGACTGGGGCTGGTAAGCTGGAGAGCTGCACGGGGCTTCAATCCAGTTTTTGGTTAATTTCTACAGCTAGATGCCCTTCCTAATGCCAATCATTCCACAGAGTGTATTGAGTGCTCTTTACATGTCACCAGCACTAGCCATGACTATGATTTCACTTAGTTTGACATGTCAAGCCCCAAAATACTAAAAATGAACAACACCTGGACATGCAAAGTTTGTTGTATCTAACTTCAGTTCTGACAATCCCTGTCACTACATGAACAATTGCCCTCTAATTCCCAATAATATGTACAACATCCTAAAGCATTACTTCAATACTATCTCTCCCACTCAACCCAGCCAAACATAAAGATGCATACAAATAAAAATATTACAGTATCAATAATCTCATTAGCCCTAAATACTGAACTGGGATACACACTGACTATAGGTATACAGAAACTGCACCTCTTATACTTTGATCAAATCTTTTTTTTTTTTTATTGGAGTAAATGCACTAAGCAATGTTTACGTATAATCACAATTTAGGTTAGTTGAAATATGTTTGTCACACATTTCAACTGCTAAAGGCAAATACACTGCAGTTACCATGGAGAAAAAAATCTCTCTTATGGTAACACAGTGTGAAAACACCCCATTCGTTCAGTGTTGCCCTCTCTTTGGAATCTGAGACATCGATGTTTTGGGTTAATTGACTCTTGTCAATGCAGTATCCTTCTTCTCATCAGAATCCACTGGCATCCAGAATTTAACTGGTCAATGGAGAAAGTACACGTCCACATGACAACACTACACCTCATAAGATAAACCACTTTCTGCACTGTGGTTCTCAGCTACAGAGAGATATAACTGGGACTCTGTCAGTTATAAAAATGAGGGTTCCAGTTGATCCAATTGATGGAACAGCCTGCTCATGAAATTAAAATGAAAGTGGCTGAGCACTCCACAGACATGTATACTCTCAATGTAGTTCTCAGAGAAATTCATCGTGATAAGGCTTGCCCTTTGAATTATAAGTACAACTTATTTTTGCCAGTTGAATGGACTGGAGCAATGGGAAATAAAGTATCTTGCTTTTAACACAATGCACTGCCAGGTATTGAACTCACAACCTCTTCAAAATAAAAACATTATCATTGAACATTGCCATGACAAAGTAACAACTTCTTGGTTTATTGATTGCACATTACATCCCTCTTTTTTTTCATTAAAAGCTTTTCATACGGAAGTGTAAATATTTACATTGAAGAGCTCTATTTTATTTATCTCTGTCAGAAGACCACAACACAGGTGGTTGAACAATATCCAGGAATAAACAAATAGGAAGGTGGTAGGAAACCTAAGGTTAGTCAATAACCAAGAAAAGGAGGAAAGGAAGGCAGTGCAATTTCTTATTTTGTGTTTATGGTTTGATTGATTTTTATATGTAAAACTAGTCGACTGTAAAATGAGATTGGTTGTTCGTAAACAGTAAAATTGACTAAAGTTAGTCAAATGAGATGTCTTGTCAATTCAAACAAAGTAGTTCTAAAACTTTACTTTTAGTATGTTGTTTTGTTATTTCAAGTAAATCAAATTTGATGCTGAGTCTTGTTTGAGAAATCAATTCATGACTGATTCTAGTTTCTGAATTGAACGTGCTGTCATTGTCTTTTTCCACATTGACATCAAAGAATATCTCTCTCTCTCTCTCTCTCTCTTTCTCTTTTACTGAAAAGGAGTTGTGGGGTGAGGAACACAGATCAGAAAAAACAAGATCAAAAGGAGCAAAATCCTTTTCAATAATTTTCTTTTGTTCTCTCACTTTTTCCTTCTCCCATCGTCTCCACACTCAATGATATCTACATATCAACATGTTTACATCCATATAATTTTTGTATCAATGTCATATTCATCATCCAACAAAAGTTTTCCATTTCAAATTTTGTGGGCAAATTTCACTCAATCAATAATCACTTTAACTTTTAAACTAATCTAACTTTTGTTTTAATATTTTTCTCCAATGAAAGCAGTGATTTGGCAGAATTGTTAGCATGCTGGACAAAATGTTTAGCAGCATTTCATCTGTCTTTATGCTTTGAGTTCAAATTCTGTTATGGTCAACTTTGCCTTTCATCCTTTTTGGGGTCAATAAAATAAGTACCAGTTGAGTACTGTGATCAATGAAATCAACTTACCCCTCCACTTAAATTGTTGGCCTTGTGCCAAAATTTGAAACCAATATTCCTCCCCAATAAAGGCATGTTACTTTATCAACTTAAAGAGGATGAACAGCAAATTTAGCCTTGACAGGATTTGAGTGCAGGACATAGAGAGCCAGAACATCGTTAGTGGCTTACCTTGTGTCAGGTGATGTCCATAATGGTGCTTGGCTGTTCTTGAATGTTACTTACTTTATCAAGTTAAGAAGGAAGAACAACAAAGTTAACCATGACAGGATTTGAGTGCAGGACATAGGGAGCCATAACATTGTTAGTGGCTCACCTCGTGTCAGGTGATGCTCATAAAGGTGCTTGGCTGTTCCAATGCCTTAGCCTTGCCTTCATCCACAGTAATGCTGCAAGCATGTTGGCTTGCATTGTGTGACCAGTTGATCACTTAGTGTTGAATTGATATTTTTTCTTCTTTCTTCCTCCTTTCCTTCATTTTTTTCATTTTTCATCACCCATGTTTGTGTCTTCTTCGGTTTTCAGTTTGTATTTCATTGGGTCAAAAAATAAGTACCAGTTGAGCACTGGGGGTGATGTAATCGATTTAGCAATGAAATTGCTGACCTTGTGCAAACATTTGAAACCAATATTTTAAGTTAATAACCTGATGCTTTTGAGCTTCTGTCAACATAGCATTTTGGCTAGATCATCATCCAGCTATCTCCAGTTGCAGTTTATCAATATTGATGGATAGCCCACAACTGGTTAAGTAGATGTCTAAATATCTGAGATGAGTTGTTATTGTTAATAAGATCATTGATTTTGGACCATTATTTTCTTTTCCCTAGTATTTATATGTACATTATGTTTTGATCTATTTGATTCTCAAACATGAAGATGTGACTTATTTCTAAATTTGTTGATATGCTCCTAATTCAAATCCATTTTTTGAGACAGCAAACATTCAGAAATAAGTAACTCAATGAAGATCAGAGATAAATTTAATTGAAACATGTAAATGTAAATACTGAATAATAAACCTTTCATCACAGGGGGTCATCATTGTTGTCAGTAGAGGTTGTGGTGGTTGTGACAGCAGTGGTGGTGACGGTGGTGGTGGTGGTGGTGGTGGTGGTGGTGGTGGCAATCATCATTGTTGTTTTTATGTCCACTTTCCCAAGGTGGTAGAGTTTGAACAGGTTTTCTGAGGCAGTGTTTTATGATTGGATGTTCTTTCTATCACCAACACTCTTAGCCACCTCTTACAACATACAAGGATATGGTGTAGTTATTCTAAATTTGGAGATATATAAGGTTCCTAATAAGGTCAATTTTTTAAAAAATTATTACCTTATTCTTCAACTAACTTTGAAGTTAGAAACCCTGATACATTAGTAAGAGCATAGAAGTCTTTAATGCTGTATTTGAGAGAGCAGCAAAAGGTAAAACTGACTACAGCAAGATTTGAACTTGGAATATAAAAACTTTAAACTAAATTCTGAAAGACATTTACTATACAGGGTTGGCCAGAAGTCACCCATCAGTAAAGCAAACTTCCATAAATACTATCTGTAATTCTGTATTGACTCGAATGGAAAAATGTGCTGCCTAAGAAGGACTTCAGTTTGAACAATTTTCATGATGTTTCATATTTAGATGCTTTTATCAAATTCATTCAGTTGTTAAACATAAATCTTAGTATTAAATGGTTTTGATTTACTGTCAAGTGACTTTTGGCCAACCCTATATATTGTCATTGAAACTTAAAGAATATATATATATATAATGGCTTCAAATTTTGTTACAAGGCTGGCAAGTTTGAGGGAGGGGGTTAAGTCGATTACATCAACCCCAGTGCTCAACTGGTACTTATTTTATTGACCCTGAAAGGACAAAAGGCAGAGTTGACCTCAGCAGAATTTAAACTCAGAACATAAAGATGGATGAGATGCTGCTAAGCAATTTGCCCAGCAAGCTTACGATTCTGCCAGCTTGCAGACTTAACCTTTTTCAAATTCGGATTATTCTGTCAATTGTAATGCTTATTTATTCACATTTGTTTTCTAATTTGTCATGCATTATCTTCTAGCTTTGGGATTTTTGTGGTGCGATTGCTTAATTTTAGAAGGACATTGTAAAGTAGGTGAGAGAGGCTAGATCTAACCAGTTTGAACATAAAACATGTAGAATATTTAGACCAGCTGCTTTGAATGCTAAAGGGTTAAGGAATGTGTGTGTGTGTGTGTGTGTGTGTGTGTGTGTGTGTGTGTGTGTGTGTAATAAGATTATTTCCTCTGCACTCAATTAATAATATTCAGAACACTTAGTTCAGTTCCAACAATAAACCACTGCTAAAAAAATAATCAGTCAATGCTTTGTTCAATGTAGGTCACATGATGGTTTTTCTGAAGATGAAAAGGGCATTTTACAAGCTGCTAATGGTTCCAAATATGCCAGTCAACAGCTTGTTTTTAATGACCTTGGTAAATCACTACTAAATAATGCCTATGAAGGTAAGTTTCAACAACCTATGTGTTTTCTCTCTTCTCTTGTTTTATACTATATCAGTAACATGGCCAAATGGTTAGGAAGTTCACCTCACTATCTCAAGGTCCCAATTTCAATCCCATTGTTTGGCATTTTGTACAAAAGGGTTGGGGGGAGGGGTGCCACATCCAAAAACAGTAGAGGAGTAGAGGCCAAAACCAGATGTGGTTCCTCCTGACAATGTCTTTTAGCCACTGGATCCTATAAAGGAGTTGTTGAGAAAGTGAACCACAAACTGTGGTTGGAATTCCTCATACTCTACCTTCAGGTGGATTCAAGAGAGGGAAGGTAATAAGATAGCTGGAAACTGCATGGAAGCCCATTAGATGAATTGTACATTAGGGTGTTTATTAGGATATGTTCAAAGTGCTGTTACAACCATCTCCTTCAATCTGGAGTAGCAAACGGTCAGCTTATTAGACGTATAGTAATATACTAAAATTACAATAATCTAGGACAGTTATAACTGCTACCTCTCTTAAGAAAAGTCTAAAATTTTCTAGAATGCATCTCGAATGATTATCGTCATCATCATCATAAACATCCGTTGTCCATGCTGGCATGGTTTGGATGATTTGACCAGGGCTGACAAGCTGGTGGGGAGCTGCACAAGACTTCAGTTTGATTTGGCATGTTTTCTATGGCTGGATACCCTTCCTAATACCAACCATTTTACAGAGTGTGCTGGGTGCTTCTTACATGACACCATTATGAGTGCTTTTATGTGGTGTCCTACATGGCACTTTTACATGGATCTGCACAGGTGCTTTTATGTGGCACCGCTTTTAAATGGCACTGCTTGGGTGCTTTTACATGGCACCACACAGGTGCCTCTATGTGGCACTGCACAGACACTTTTACATGTCACTGCATAGGTGCATTTATGTAGCACCACACAGGCACATTAACTTGGCACCATATGGATGCTTTTATGTAAGACCACCATGAGTGCTTTTCACCACCAGAGGGAGCAGTCTTAGCACTTCTGCTGCAGAGTACAGGTCTTCTTGAGTACGCAAACATATATATATATTTGTGCCTTTTATTATTTATTGTTTCTCAAAACTAAACTCTGCTCTAACTCTACAGGTTACAACTGTTCCCTTTTTGCATATGGACAAACTGGATCAGGAAAATCTTACTCCATGATTGGATATGGCCCAAACAAGTGAGGAACATTTAAAAATTTGTTTCATTATCATTGTTTATAATTAATATTTTTATTATTAGGACTACTGAAGATTTGTTTTTGGATTTACTCATTTTGTTATTCCAGGCCACAGTGTCGTTCAAATTTCTTCCCACCTGGTATTCAATTCAATATACTATTCTTATGCCTCTTAATGTCATGTGTTTAAATGCATGGCATATGGTTAAAAGAAAATAATAAAGCAAAAGTGATCATGGTGGTGGTTGCAGCAGCAGCGGTGGTCGTCGTGGTCGTGGTGGTGGTCGTGGTCATGGTGGTGGTTGTGGTGTCGGTGGTGGTGATGGTGGTGGTAGCAGTGAGCACAGCAGCAACAATAGTGGTAGTGGTAGTAGCAACAGCAGCACCGGTGGTAGTGGTGGTGGTGGTGGTAGGGTATTCTATACGCTGTGCACTCTGCAGAGTTTATATAAACTTGCCACTTGAGTAGAGTTGGGCATATAAAAAGTTAGATTTATATCAAGAACACAGACTGTTCTTAGCAATAACTAAATAAATACTTACACAATACAGTATTATTGATCCATTTAAACTGATTCAGCAAATAGGTTTCACACATGAAAGTTAGAGGAAAACCTAATCCTAGTGACCAGTGCTTGTTTCTCTCTGACATATAGATTCTGGTCCAATATTTATTCATATTCTGTTATAGCTTTCTTAACTGATAAGATAATGTTTACCTCTTGTCATCTATCCAGTTATTCCAATATTAACCCAGTTTTACTAAATAAGGCACTCATCTTGGCTATGAGGAACTCCAATGAATCTACACAAAAGGTAGACATTATTTTAGCCATTAGGGAAACTATCATAGAATTTTGGAATAAATGTTAGACCAGAAGGTACAGACCAAATAATTTGCATATAACAATGGGGTCCAGTGTCTTTGGAAATATATTATGATGTTCAAATAGGGAAATTTGGGAGGTGGGGATTATACAAGAAAAAAAATGATTTAAAATGTTTAAGGGCTTAGGCCTATCTTATCTCCATGGAGAATGAGTATGGTAAAGTTAATTTACTGGATGTTATTTTGGATCTCAGTGCAAGCTGTATCATCTGTACCACATACCAAACGAAAGCCTCAAATATGTGAATCAAAAATCCAATCATCCAAAAGCAGTTATAAATTCTATTATCAGGAGAGTCTCCTTTAGAATCTCTAAAAATTCTGCTAATGAAAAATTATTTAAACTACATGAGAAATACTATAACTTAGCATTGGTTGAAGTTATAATTTTAAAAAATTATTTTCCTAATGGGGCAATTTATGATAAGTATACAAAAGTAATGGAATTGGTGAATAATGATAGAGATCAGCATACCAGTAAAAATAAAAACACCAAGGCATAGTTAATTGGTAGTATAGTAGGATAATCCTTATTAATAATAGAAAGGGTGATAGAAATAAGATGTGTAACTGAGAACAAAACTATAATTAATGGAAACAGTGATATGAAAAGCAAGAATAGCAGTGTGACCCTAGAGGGCAAACTTACTGTTAATAAGACCATTATGATACATAAACAACCTATGAATTATAATTGATAAAATAATAGTGGTATTAATAATAGTAATAATAATTATAGTAGCAGTGATGTGGATAGTAATAAAGGTGATAATAATGGTAGAACTTATAAAAGAAAGAATAGTAAATATGGTGATAGGAATAAAAATAATGTGAAAGACTCAAACCAAGTGGGTGAATATGGTTTCCTTTAGATATTTACTAATAACTATATGCATGGGAATATATTGAAGAATAGTGACTCTAATACTAATCGTAGAAAGTGGGGAGCCCACTTGTGACTAATTGCATGGTATAATGTCCCATACATGACACAAATAGCCACCAATACACCAGGTAAACTTATCATGTCTCTAGACAAGCACTTCTCATATGGTAGACTATTTTCTGGAAATACACCATTTTGAGCATGGCCGTTGCCAGTACCACCTGACTGGCCTTCGTGCCGGTGGCATGTAAAAGCACCCACTACACTCTC
>JAOPJW010003715.1:19496818-19509109 GCA_027122535.1 Octopus maya | reverse complement strand
CTTCTCTTCCTTCTGCTCTTCCCTCTCTTTCTCCTCCTTACCCTCATATCTTTCTCATCATCATCATCATCATCATCATCATCATCATCATCATCATCATCATCATCGTCATTATTATTCATATACTGCGATCGAACTGATCGACTGCACTCCAAGGTGAGTGACCTTGTTGTTTGATTATTATTTTATTGATTTATTTATTTGCTCTTTTTCACACGTTGAACGATGATGACCACGCTGATGCACGGCCTTCAGCGATATCTTCACTCAGCACCTTAACCTTGTCGAGTACTTATTTTATTATCATCGTAAGGAAGGAAGGAAGCCCTAACTGACCCTCATCCCCACCTCTTGTCGTAAGTTATGATATTTATAATATTTAATAAAAATTGGCAGCCCACATAGATACCTCATGCAGAACACCTCTTCACCACGTTGGATTAGTTCGTTGCAACGTACTAGTTGCGGCGCACTGGTTCGCTGTAGCGGACCAGTTCGTTAAGGCGGACCAGTTCGTTATGGTGGACCAGGACTTTGCGGCGGACCAGTTCGTTACGGTAGACCAGTTCATTGCGGTGCACCAGTTCGTTGCGACGCACCGGTTCGCTGCAGTGGACCAGTTTCTTGCGGTAGACCTGTTCGTTGCAGCTGACTAGTTCGTTACGACGGACAATTTCGTTTCGGCAGACCAGTTCGTTAAGGCGGACAAGTTCGTTACGGTGGACCAGGACTTTGCGGCGGACCAGTTCGTTACGGTAGACCAGTTCGTTGCGGTGCACCAGTTCGTTACGGCGGACAATTTCGTTTTGGCAGATCAGTTCGTTACAGCGGATCAGTTCGTTGCGACGTATCAATTTATTGCGGTGGAGCATTTTGTCTCAACGTACCAGTTTCTTGTGGCACATTAGTTTGTCTAGGAGCACCAAAATCCCACGCGGCACATCAGTTCGTTGTAGCGCACCAGTTTATCGAGCACACGAATTCATCACGGTTCACCATTTCGTTGCGACCCAGCAGCTGACAGCTAGGCACTAGACCGTCGCAGCGAACCGATTTGGCATGGTAAGTCGATTCCAAATCGCACCAAATCGTCGTGGGGCACCATTTCATTGCGGCGGATAGTTAGCAAGCGGCTGCCTAAGTACGATTCCTTTGTGTTTGTTTTTTGTTTCCAAGACTACACTGTATTCATTCAAGAAATATTTCATTCAAGAAATATTCAACTGGAATCAGTTATTTCCTTATAGATTTTTCTCTTTTCTTTTTATAATAGACTGGAATTCTTCGACTAGTACTTCCACTCACAGTTTTCATTTAACTATAATCTCATTGATAAATCAAATCTTACTTCCTCATAATGCAGGTGTTAGTTGACTGTGAAGTACTTCTATACCATAGGTTTCTTATGGCAGCTCGACAGCTACAGTTCGATTGTAAAATTTGTTGCACTTATCTATATACAATTTCCCTCAGACGTAACATATCGATTGATTCAGAGTAAGGGAGGGAGGGAGAGAGAGAGAGAGAGAGAGAAAGAGAGAGAGAGAGAGAGAGAGGTGTCCCACAATAAACTTTCTATTAACAGTCCCATCCCAACCTTCATGACAAGCCAAGGAGAAAGCTTCTATGCAAAGTCAGCTGGATTGCTCAATGCAACAGTCAAATCTCCTCCAACAACCTGCACACTATTGTTATTGGCTGGCCAACCCTCAGCAAAAATACTTATTATCAAGGGCATGTCAAGACATGACCAAGCCAACTTTTCTCATACCTGAGTATATTAAGGACTACATTATCCAAAGTAGTTCTTCATTTAAGGACAGTTGTGTGCAACTTGAGGGAGATTTGGCTGTTAATCCTAGAGGTTCTACAATAAAGGTGAATTCTCTTTAAGTTTTTACAAAAATTCTGAAGAAAGCATTTTGTTCTTAAATTACTATACCAAACCAGCATCTCCTATCAGTTCAATCTTCTTATGGAAATTGGTTGGAGTGGAAAAGTAATCAAGTCATTTTCATCATTCTATCACTGCTCCTTCATTATTACTGGGTAAATTCCATTCAGAAAAATGGTGGTTGCATAATATTATAAATTAACCCTCCTATTTTATACATTTATCAAAACACTGCTCCCCAAATAAGAACAAAGTACCAAATGAGGCATACAATCAGCTGAAGTTTTAACATTCGTTCAAATAACCCCAACTTCAGTTTGAGGAATCCATTCACCAAATTAATCCTCCAGAGAAGTACACAGTTTCATTAGATCACTAATTAATCATAGTTTGTTTGCATTGACCCTTTCATTACCAAATTTCTCTAGAAATATACGGCCTTTAATTCAATTAATTAAAAAAATAATGAAGTATTTAGTAAAATCGATTTGGCATTATCAAACCGATTTTTGGAACATAAATTAACATGGAATTTTGATAAACAGCAATGTGTTACCAAAGCAGGTTGGTATGAAAGGGGTCAGATAAATGAAAGACTCTCCTCTCATATTGGTTTCAAATTTTGGCACAAGACCAACAAGTTTGGGGGAGGGGATAAGTCGATTACATCGACCCCAGTGCTCAACTGCTACTTATTTTATCAACCCCAAAAGCATAAAAGGCAAAGTTGGCCTGGGCAGTATTTGAACTCAGAATATAAAAATGGACAAAATGCTGCTAAGTATTTTGCCCAGCATACTAACAATTCTGTCAGTTCACTGCCTTAGACTCTTCTTTCATAACATCTTTAGCCCTCTAATATGAATACCCTTGGCTAATTACATATTCATTAATTAACTGAGTTATTATAGAATTAAATGTTTAACCTATGTGCAGCTAGATATGAGCTCAGGACCTCAAGAGTTAGTCATCCTAACCTAAATTATTTTATCCAGTTAGCCAAATCACCAATGATCATAACAACAATAAGGATTTTTGAAAAAATATAATTGGAAATAAGTATGAGCGATGTAGTAAAGATGAACTGAGAGAAAAACTGGGCACAAGAAGAACCAGATATTGAGTGTAAAATTCAAACTGTATTAGCATGGACATATGCATAATGGACAGGTAAAGAAGTATCAGGAAATCCAAGTGGTAGGAAACTGTCAAAGAGAAAGACCAGGAGGACTTGAGCAGAAGTAGTAAAAGCTGATCTCAGAAATGTTGGAATTTACAGAGGAGAAGGCAATGGAAAGTGAGGGAAAAAAAAAACATGTTGTGTAAAGGAGCTGCTATTCAGTCTATGCAGTAAGCAAGGAAAAACACATAAAAATAGCAATGGTGTTGATAAGGGTGGCGGTGAAAGCATATTCTTAAACTAATATCCTGGATCATTGCTAATCCTATGAGTTCAACAACCTTGAGAAATTTGATTGGATTAATCTAGACCATCACATGTTCAGTCTCTCTCTCTCTGTCTCTGTCTCTCTCTCTTTCTCAGAATATGAAGGGAAACATTGCAAGTGAGTGGTGTAAATAACTGCCTGAACCAATTTGAGATAAGATGGGTGTGTTCTCAGTCAAAGCAACAAGGGTGGACACACAAAAATTCTGATAAATTTATATTTAATGTTGGTAGGGTGTTACTTTCTATTAATCATTACTCTGAATGTGTATGAATGAGTATAAGGTTACAGTAATTGTGGTCATCCAACAATTACATGACTTAGTTTCATACCACAAAATAAAGCTCTCCCACTGAGTTAATCATCTGACAGACAACAAAGGAAGACATTAACAACAATACATAAAACATTATGATAGCTATGCTTCAAATTTATGCTTATAAAGATTGGTGTCTGCTAGAGAGGCACTAGCATGTGATTTTGGGTTTATGTCCCACTGTGTTGTACCTTGAGCAAGTGTCTTCGACTGCAGCCCCCAGGCCAACAAGAACTTTATAAGTGGATTTGATAGACAGAAACTGAACGCAATCCATAGCTTGTGGGGGAGTGTCCCCTTGTCTTGTTATTGCATAATGGCTAAAAATGGGTATTATTCATTTCCAATCTTCCATGAAAAACATGTAGCCACAGGAGAAAAATTATTTTTGTTTGGTAACAAATGAAGGTTAGTGACAGGAAAGGCATCTGGCCAGAGGAAATATGTCTTGATCAATTCCATCTGACTTAAGTGAACATGGAAAAGTGAATGTTAAAATCTTGATGACGTTGAGGCAAAATGGTGTTAGCTTTAAATGGCAGAGGAGAAAGAGGAGAGATAAAGGAGTGAGTTAGAAACTGTCAATGTTCAATGTTGTTGTTATCTGAGCACATAGGACTATACCAACATGTCAGTTCAAGAGTATCTAGGAATACACTATTGTGTTGTTCTCCTTTGCAAAATGATAAAGAGTGTGACAAGGAAAATTTGACTGCTGTCTCTAGCAGTTCAAACAACCACACAGAGGTTTCCTTACTGGCTCTGTCATTATTGTGAGGACGGGAGACACAATGTGTTAAAGTATTTAGAACTGTAACACAGAATTATAGAAAAGCCTACATTAAATTGAAGAGTCATCTGTTTGACAGGAACTGGTGGGGGAGGAATGATTAGGGGGAAGAGGGCTGATGGGTGTGCTGTTCAATGTAAAGAAGAGGATCATCAGCATACTTAATAAAATATTTAATAGGCAGCCAAGAAAGTGTTCTACTCCCTGCAATTTTTCTCGTCATTTTAATTCAAAAGCATTCAGAATTCAATGCTTAAGGGAATTTGTGTGTATTGTTGATTTGCATTGAAGATTACAATGAAGAATTGAAAAAAAAAAAAGGTCAGTCTTAAGAAAAGTTTAGCACAGCAGGGCTCAGCTGGTAGCAAGGGATTCCAGTATGCAATGAAATGGCCATGTGCACTAATGCACCAGAAGGGAGCAGGCAGACAGACTTTCACTATTGTATGTGTATAGCAGTCAATGCAAATAAGAATACACAACAGGTGAAGACATGTTCTATAGCAGAAGGGAAATCAACATTTAATATGTAACAGTTGCAGTGGACTAGCTGACAATGTGAATGGATATAAACTGAAAATTATAGACTGCTTCCAGCAAGCTGTCTATAAGTTTTGCTATATAGCTATAAAAGTGACGTGATTAACTGCAAATGGAAGTGGAGATAGTTGTAGCTTGAGTCTTAGATGGAAGAAGAGAAGGAGAAAGTGAGGTATTTGAAGATCTGTTGCCTCAGCTGTAAATGTAAGTTTTTTTTTTTTTTACTTCAAAGAACTGAAAATATATTGTGTAAGTAAGAAAAATGTCACTTAATAACAGAGAGCATAGATGACTGGTGGTGAGTGGAGGATAAGGAGTTGAGTAGGGACGGTTTAGATTTGCAATATGAACTTACATATAAGGTGGTGAGTTGGCACGCTGGGCAAAATGCTTAGCAGCACTTTGTCCATCTTTATGTTCTGAGTTCAAATTCCACCGAGGTGACTTTGCCTCTCATCCATTCAGGGTCAATAAAATAAGTAGCAGTCAAGCACTGGGGGGGGGGGCAATGTAATCAACTTGTCCCCTCCCCCAAAATTGCTGACCTTGTGCTAAAATTCATAACCAATATTAACTTACATAGATGTGAAGATAAGAAGTCCAACTCACAACTATATTATTCCAAATGTGACCACCACAGCACAGCAGCTTGCTTCTGCCAAAGTTTTGGTTTGACCAATGCTTTTCAAGTGAAAACTATGTGGAATTCTGTTGCACTATATCATTATATATAAAGCTCATCTTACATTTCTTCATTAAACGAAACCTTGTTAAAATGAAGCATAATACTGCAGCAATTTAACACCTAAAGTCACACACACACACACACACACACACACGCGCGCGCGCACACACACGCACACACACGCGTGCACACACACACACACACACGCACACACAATTTCCTTCTTAAATTTGAACCTCCTTATAAAGAACTAAACCATTACTTTATTAATATGCACAAAAGAAACTAGTTACATTTGGTTTTCTACTACTACATCCAGGAGTGTTACCCACACTACGTCATATCCCTTCTAGAGCAAAGCACAGTAATGATTTTTAATAAATTAATTCAAAACCCTTATTATCCTCTTATGTCATGTAAGTACAAAGTAACATCATAAATTAACAAACTGAAAATAATAAAAAGGAGGGGGAAAAGTGTTGTTGTGGAATCATTAGGACATAGTGTCGACTTTGAAAACAGTTATGAATCAATTTGATCAAAAAGTTGTCATGGAAACTTGTGGTGAGTATCATGCTTCTAAACTAACATATACAGGCACAGCTGTATGGTAAAAAGCTTGCTTCCCAACCACATTGTTCCATGCTCAGTCTCATTGCATGGCACTTAGGACAAGTGTCTTCTACTGTAGCCTCGGGCCAACTGAAGTCTCATGAGTGAATTTGGTAGATAGAAACTGAAAGAAGTGTGTGTGTGTGTATTTATGTGTGTACATCTTTATGCCTGTGTTTATCCTCCACCACTACCTGACAACCAGTGTTGGTGTGTTTACAAACTCATAACTTAATGGTTCAGCAAAAGAGATCAATAAAATAAATATTAAGCTTTCAAAAATTAGTACCAGGGTCGATTTGTTCAACTACAACCATTCAAGGTAGTGCTCCAGCATGACTGCAGTCATTTGACTGCAGCAAGTAAAAAACAAAAGATATGCTGCAAAACTATGGTAAATATAGAGAATTGTTAAGTGTTTCTGTGGATATGTCATTATGTTGCTTGCCACTCTTGAAGCCATTATCCAGCAAAAGATGTTAAATTTAATCAGCTGAAATAAGCTGAGCAAGTTAATTATTTGTTGCTTCTAGTGGAAGAATTGAAAAATTCAAAAATGATCTAATCTCCGTAGCATTCAGATAAACTGAGAAATCAGCAATGTGCTGACATCAAGGCTGCGTGAGACGTTCCAGTGCAATTGACAGAAAGAGATAAACATGCACCAAGTTTAGTTGTTAATGCATACAAGTGTGAGCTATTTTATCTTTAACTTTTATCTCAAAGAAAGAAAAAAATGGTGTAGCAAAATATTGTATCATATAGTAGGAAGTAAATGCCACTGGAGATTAAAAAATTTAAGCCACAGCCTGTTTAACTTTCTGATACTCCAAGAACAATAAAAGAACTTCCAAATCTAATCTGCCTGTTGAGCAGAAATCTAACAGAAAAGCTTAAATTACATAATATTTATTTACTGGATGCTGTCTTGAACATTTCAGTCTCTATTGTCAAACGTAACTGTGAGAAAAATAACTTAAAGTATGGATTACTTCTGCTTTTGGGATAACATTCCTAGTAAATAAATTCTCAATTTACTCCAAGTCGGTAAACACAAACCACCAAAGACAACTTCGGCCTATGGACCAGGATGGTATTTTTGTTTACAAGGTATATTATCTGAAAACTTTAAATCAACTGATTGCAGCAACTGATGCTAACCATCAGCCCATCAAAGAACTTTGGAAAAATTACATTATACAAGCAATAAAAAAAAATCAAACATGACTGAGAAGTTAAACGTACATGTTTCACTGGGGTTAGGAAAAAGAACTGTGTTCAAATATAGTTAAGATGGACTATAGGAAAGCAGATGAAATACTGTTAGTCAGCAATAGCCTTGTAGTACTAGTAGTGCAGGAAGTGGGATTTGAAGAAGTTGATGCACGTGATACTGAGGATTTATTGCATGCTAACAAGAACCTCACTTATAACCTTAAGGAGTTAATGTCAACATAGATGTCTAGTCCAGAGAGAAGAAGAGATTATACTACAACCATTTTTGAACTTGAAACCATGTTCTTGAGAAGTAAACTTCTTACCACAAAGCAATGTCTGTGCCTTGATGTTTTTATGAATTCTTTATTAATTACATATAATTTTGTGTAAAGGGTTTTATATGTAAGAGCACTGTTAACCTACTGTGTTTTAAATAGGTATATATTTCTTTCAATAATTAAGAGAACTATCTGAAAACAAAGTATAAAAGTAGAAGGTTAATTTTGTTAATAAAGCTATGTGTACAAGCATTTTAATGCCAATATATACTGGTGAAAGAGATAAAGAGATAAGTCAAATGGTGCACAGATGTAAACAGAAATAATGATATACCAATTGGCGAACTGTAATCAATGATGCTAGTGTTCATAAAATCATTGTCATTTAACATCCCCTTTTCCAAGCTGGCATGGGTTGGATGGTTTGACAAGAACAGGTGAGCCAGAGGGTTGCACCAGATTTTATGTGACCTGGTTTCATAAACATTGGAAGATGTATGCAGGAGAGATGGCCACAATGACAGCAGGTGATGCAAGAGAGCACGTGATGCAAAATGAGAGCAGGTGAACAAGCTGTTGATGAATGCCAGGTTAGACCTGAATGAGTAGGCATATAATCAAAAGTATTTCAGTTCTGGCTTCACCATCTTTTTCCAGAGAAAGCATTTAGGACTAAATTATGCAATGTGTTCCTCTGTTTTGAAGGTAGTAGGTGTGGTTTGAGGGTATTTTGGATATTTCTTTCCAACAGTTTGAGTAAACTGCACAGAGGCTCACTCATTGGCTCATAGGTAAATAAATGTTGTGATGTTGGTGGAAGCTAACTGTGGACAGAGGTATACCAAGAATGATTTTGCGAAGTGATTTGGGCATGTCCGAGCATGTTGGGTCTTAGTAGTAGAAGTAATTCAGAACTATAACACATAAAGACACATATTGCAGAACATTCCAAACTTCTAAGCTAACGTTGGAAAACTGATGATGTTGATGAATAAACAACTTATTTTTAGTAGCACATGTCAATGGTTAGTGGAGAGGACTAGACATTGGAAAGAACAGAATTAGGTTAAGTTGCTTACAAAAGAATGACAGATTTCGGTGTGAAATAGAAAAGGAAAAAAGAAGGACAACAGATTTTGTTGGAACAATATTAAAAGAGTCATAAATGTCAACATCACCACCACCACCTCCACCACTCGTGAATTGTAATTGCATTCCTCAAACAATCATAGCAGTTGTCTATTATTTACCAACTAAAACTATAGTGATTTTGAGTGTGAGTTGGAGGGCTTAGTTAGTCATTACCTTGTCTTAGATCCTTTCTCTTCAACAGCTTCTTTATTTTGAAGCTAACGAACCACATTGTTGTGAATTCTAATGAAAAAAATGGCTCAGATAAGTTTGGAAAATATTTACAGAAAATTTTGGTATTTTCAGTAAATTTATGCAAAAGATTTGACCACAGTTACAATTGTAAAGATCGTCACCAAGGTTTAAATTTTATATTTAATACAAAATGGGATTCCTTCCAAAAAAATCTGTGAAGGTTCAAAGAGTGCTTTATTTATTGTTTCAGTCACTTGACTGCAATCATGATGGGGCATCAGCTTGCAGTGTTTTTAGTTGAACAAATTAACCCCAATACTTATTTTTTAAAACCCGGTACTTATTCCATCAGTCTCTTTTGCAGAAGCTCAAAGTTATGAAGCTGTAAACAAACTAAAACCAATACACAGCCAGTGGTGGGGTCAAATGCAAACACTTGCATACATAGATACATACACACACACATGTATTTGATGGGCTTCTTTCAGTTTCTGTTTACCTAATCTACTCATGAGTCTTTTGTCAATCCGGGGCTATAGTAGAAGACACTTACCCAAAGTTCCACACAGTGGGACCGAACCCAGAATCATGTGGTTGGGAAGTAAACTTCTTCCCACACAGCCACACCTGCACCTATACCATGCCTGACTATATACTGGAAAATTATATTTAAATTATTTTAAGGGCTTCATCAGAAGAAAGAAAGCACCCATGTTTTTTGTAGGGTGTCAGTTACTGCTGGGGAAGAAAAGGATTCCCTCTCCCACTCATAGATTACTACAGGAAGAAAGAGTATATCAAGATATCAAGTTTTATCTTAGAATGAACATCTGTTTCGAATACTTACCAAAAGTGAACCTTGCTAATAAAAGCCCAAGAAAGAAATAGTGAGGTTCAACTGAGTGAGGAATTGATATACTATCCAAGATCAAGTACAGTTCACTTCACAATCTTCCAGGTTTTGATCTCTCTAATTTCACTCACAATTGTGACCTGAGGCTTTGGTAAAAGACACTTGCCCAATGCAATGCACAGCTGGACTCTGGCCTGTATATTTGCAAAGCAAACTTCTAAACCAATGCTCCAAAATGCAAGTGCTGATACATTAAGTTTTCAGGGAAGTGGGGAGGTCTTATCTAAGTTTTTTTTCTTTCCTTTTATGAGTCATTGTTATAGTGTCAACTAGTCAAAAATGAGAAAGTCATGTATTCAGCACTGTCATTTCATTAAAGCCGGTATGAAGAAGATACAGCACAACAATGCAGTCTACTTCACTGCAAGCTATAATAATACAGAGTAGTATACTTCACTGTAACTTTAGTACAAGGTGGTATAGTTCCCTGTAGTATTATCAGGTTGTGATGAAAGTCCTGACTGCTTCGTTTTATTAATTTTTTTTTTTTTTTAAGTAGACATCTAGTTAGATTTAAAGGTATTTAACTTCTCAATTCTATTTTTCTATATCAAATAGGATCAAAACCAATAGTATATCATTTTCTTTCAGATTTTGTCAATTTTATCATAACTGAAGTTGCTGTATTGGCCCCATGTTCATTCCAAACAAAGAATATATTCATCATGTTATTCTTTAAGAATTTCAAAAAGGGGACAGTGCAAGCGGAGATGGCATATTGACTGAAAGAACATGCAGAAGATGGTCTTCACAATTCAGAAATGGTGACTACAGCCTACAGGAAAAATCACAAGAAGAGCATCCAAGAGGGTTAGATCCAGATCCACTATTGAAGCAAACCTGACTGTTACAGCTCAGGAACTAACCATGGGTTTCAATGTAAGTGAAAACCCCATTCATTGTGAATTGAAAGGGTTTGGTAAAGTGTCAAAGGTTGGAAAATGGGTCCCTACATGATCTCTCTGCTAACAATCACAAACATGTTGATTGCTGTACATCATTGCAATTTTGTGAGCCACAAATATGTTTTTTGAATGGAGTCATTACAGGAGATGAAAAATGGATACACTACCATAATGTTAAGTGAAAATGTCTGTGGCTCAGTCATGGTGAAGAGCCAGCTCAGCAGCCCAGAAGTAGCCGGCATCTAAGGAAGATTCTTCTGAGTATACAGCTAGCCTTATGTGGGATAATTAATCAAGAGCTGCTAGACAATAATCAAACAATAACAGCTGATGTATACTGCCAACAGGTAACACATCTAAAAGCAGCTCTACAGCAAAAATGTCCATCATTAAGAAGCAGAAAAGGAACCATCCTCCATCATAATGCTAGACCACACACTGCATAAAAGTGCCGAAGATCTCCTAGAAAAATATGCCTAGAAAATTATGCATCACCCACCATATTCTCCAGAATTTGCACCTGCAGATTACCATCTCTTTACTACAAAATCATTTGAGCAGATTGAGACTGGCTTCAAGAGCAGAAGTGGAAAATTAGTTAATTTTCTTTTTCACTTCTGAGCCTAAGGAATTTTATGAATGTGGCATTAAAAAGGTCAACAACAGATGGAAAAAGATCATAGAGAAGAATGGTGACTATATTAATGATTAAATAAATCAGATATTTTTTTTTTTGTCTTATTGAGCCTTAAAAAATAGACAGAACTTTCATTACAACCTGATAGTATAGAGTGATATAGTCTGTAGCATTAGTGCAGAGTGGAACACTTCACTGAAACGTAATGTTCACTAGTGTAGTTAGTAGTAAACACCTATAAAATTAACAACTGATTTCAATCAACATCTATAATGTCAGTAAGACAAAGTGACAACATATTGAGTTATTGTACCAGAATGACAGAATGAATGCCTTTCTATGGATGTATGGCAAATGCTAAGGAAAAAGGGATAGGCTACAATGAAAACGAAACAAAATCTTCAGGTAACTATCAGAAATGTCACAGACTTTGCAGAATCTTTGAAGCCCTGTTACAACAAGCAGAAGTTAAAGATGAATGTAAGGATGTCAAAATGTAGGGGCAAGAAAAAGAGTTTGATATAATGTCAATTATGAGGATATTATGATGGGGTAGAAACCAGAGAGTGTCCACCTCTCACAGAGCACGTTCGAGGAATGCAAAACATCACGTTGCAGTGGTATACTGGGATTTGACTATAGAAGGTCAGCAGCAAGTGGATCAGTGGATAGAAAGAACATTGCATTGTGCTTCATGAAAGAGACATGTATGCACAAGCTTTATATATA
>JAOPJW010003715.1:19157839-19168160 GCA_027122535.1 Octopus maya | reverse complement strand
ATAATCCTATCAGGTGGTGCTATTAAGTTAGACATGGCCTGGACCAATCTTTGGTCGAAACATATCTAAGTTTTATATATATATATATATACTTAAATACATATTTTTATATACATACATAAATATACATATATTAATGATAATAATATGACAGCAAAAGAATGAACCAGACCTCGATATTATGTAAAATAGAGGAATTCATCTTTAAATATATGTGACATTTAGTTGACTGTCAGAATAAAACTCGAGTTTTATTGTGACAACCATCTAATTGTCTGTCACATATTATATATATATATATATAGATAGATAGATAGATAGATCGATAGATAGTTATAGATAGAGATAGATAGATAGATAGATACTCGCTTCATATTTTATTTATTTACTGCTGTGAAAGAAATAATGTAAAACATAAGTTTGTGTACACTTTTATTTTGTCACTTACAGCCTTCCGTATTTCAATAACTCCTCCCTCTTATCTCTAATTTTTGTCGTTGTCATGTGGCTCAATGTCAATTCATTCACAACTGCTTAAAAGTTGCACTGTATTGTTTGCTGATCAGGCATAAACTACAACTTCGGCATAAATACAAATACAGGAAAGTCGCCTTTGAAACAGAATGCAAAGTAAAGGCTCCGGTAAGTTCCAGTTTGCAATTGACCGTGGTGGTACCTTCACTGATGTCTTCGCCCGAACACCAAATGGCTCCGTATCCGTTCTCAAGCTTCTCTCGGTCGATCCTGCCAACTATAAGGATGCCCCGACCGAAGGAATTCGAAGAATTATCGAAAAGGTACGAGTATATACAATTCGTTTTATCGAAATCTCTTGTTTTGATACCTGCAGTTTGCGCCGGTGAACATGTTTCTATCTTATAAGTTTAATTCGTTGATTTGGGTATGTTTTTCACTGTCTACTTGCCTAGATTGTACCTGTCATTCAAGTTGTTTTTAGTTAACCTCTGATTGCTACTACTAAAGCAGCACGGTCCCGAACGCGCAGCCGCGTAGTCGCGCGTCCGCGCTAGCTAGTCGTGTGTGGTCGATCCTAGCCCTGACCCTGTCCCTAACTCTAACCCTAAACACGTATTCATTTGCACACGCGGGTTAGGGTTAGGGTTGGGGACAGGGTTAGGGTTAGGGTTAGGGTTAAGGTTTGGGACAGAGTCAGGGCTAGGATCGACCACTCACGACTAGCTAGCGCGGACGCGCGACCGCGCGCTCGGGACCGTGCTGCTTTAGTAGTACCGGTAACTCCTGTGACTCTTACAGAATTCTCCTAAACTGGTGAGACTGATTTATGTAGCCATTGTCCAACCTGAACATTTATTATTAAGTGAAAAATGGTAAATCAATAAAAACATGAAAAGAAGTTCATGAATCGGTATAAGAAAAAAAAATTCGAAGACTACCACTAGGTTAAATAAATTTTAAAGGCTACATAAATAATAACGACTTCAATAATTTCATCCTGAAATTCAAGTTGACAAAAAGTTTAATCGTATTATCTGTCTGTTTATTTGAGGGAAGATTCGACTGCTATTTTTAGCACCTCAAAATAGAAGCTGACACTGCAATGGTAATGATGTTGAAGCAAATTTTTTGGTGGAGGTAAAGAATACGCACACCACCCGTTTTCGGTGTAACAAAAATCCCTATCTTTAAACACTGGGTGTACGTATTTACTTTCGCCAATATTTTTTTAAAGTCTCTTCATTCATATCACTCATATCAGTAAGGAATGATCATACAATCTCATGCTAATTCAATATATCGACATAGTTATTTTAGTGACTAGAACAGTAGTCTACTTACTATAGGACATTTGGTGTAAGTTTTTAATTTATTAATGATTTTTTTCGCTTCATACAGACGGAATTGTAATTCCCCCTCCTCTTTTGTTAAGTATAAAACAATTTATGTAGGAACAGTTAAATTACATCGGAAGCATATAAGCAGTGTTAACTTTGGATAATCGATGCCATATGTGTTCTGTTAGCGGTCTAATCACCACTTTGACACCTACTATAATACAGCATAGTTTTGTTTTGCTGAAGACGTCAAATAAAGAGCGAAACATGCTCAAGTTGTTTCTCGGTTTTGTTAGAATAATTAAAATACTATTAGTAATTGATGTTTTAAATGTTAATATTTTTTGCTTCACTACATAAGTATTTTTTTCTTCCTAACGACATTAAACATTTTATCTTTTACTTGTAATAGTTATTAGACTGCGGCCATACTGTGACTATGTAAGAAATTATTACTCTTTACATTTTACTCTTTAAGCATTGAGATTACTCCATCATATGTCATGCTTATTTACCATGTTTTATTGTGTAGTTTTGAGATTTCAGTAATGTGATTTAGTTTTTAGAATAACACTGTAGGGTAGGTGTGAAAGGCCAAACTTGGCTGGTTTTAACACAAAAGTGATAAGAATATTTGAACCTGATGTGGCAATATTTTAAATATATATGTAAAGCCTATTTTTTTTTACATGTAGCACCTAATAGATTTTTCAGTGTTTATAGACCTAGTTAAATCCAAAGCTACAAGTGATGGGAACTTGAGTTTTGGCACATTTGTAATATGTATGGAGGTAAATAAATCATGAGATTTTGGGACATGATACCATTTCAATAAAATTTTAATAGACTATAAAAATGGCTATAAATGACAGAATTCCAGATCAGGAAGCCATCACTTTTGACTTTAATAGTCTACAAAATTATATTCATTACACAAATATAATTTTTATTGGCGGAATTTGATCACATGGTCAGAGATTTAGGGACATCCTCATTGAGAAGTTTGATGAAAAGGAGTAGGAGCTACAGACTTGCAACATATAGGGTAACCAGAAATTCTTACGTTATAGTTTATTGAGCGCCACAGACGAAATCTGACCTAAGGTAATGTGGTTGTGGAATAACACGGTAGACAGGGCCATTAGACCAAAGAAACGGGCCTGGAAGAGTAGGGGTAGCAGCGAACTGTACCAGGAGGCTGGGAGACAGGTATATAGACAAAGGAGAAACAGAAAAGAAGTTTGCCAATGTTCAGCGATGTGAGGTCAAAAGAACTGAAGTATTTTGGATTGCAAGACAGTGTGTGAGAGAAAATTGTGATGTTACAGGAGAGAAATATGTCTGCATGGATGATGGTGCACTTGCTTTTAATGATTCTGCAAAGAAAGAGGCTTGGAGATGTCATTATGAAAGGCTGCTGAATGTGGAGAATGAATAAGACAAGGAGAGCTTACCAAATGTGGAATCAGTTGAGGGACCAGCTACCTGAATCAATAGCACCCTGGTAGATAAAGCAATTAAGGATATGAAGTCAGGAAAGGCCCCCTGGCCCATCAGGAATCACTGCTGAGATGGTTAAAATATCTGGTGGTGTGGGTTATGGTTGAGTCACCCGTATTGTAAATCAGGTAGTTCATGGAGTCATACCCAATGACTTGTGTAGCAGCACCATTGTCAACTGCTACAAAGTTAAAGGAGATGCTTTAGACAGAAATAACTATAGGGATATCAAACTGCTGGATCCGGTGATGAAGATCACAGAGAGGGTCATAGCCCAGCTAATTAGAGAGAGTCAGCCTAGATGAAGTGCAGTTTGGTTTTGTGCCAGGTAGAAGCACCACCACGAACCTGGCTAGGCTTGAAAAGGGCAGAAAAAAAAAGATGGCGTTCTATAGTGATACCTAATATAATTAGTTTGTTTTATTTCTAATTTTTTATTCTTTATTCTTCTTACCAGGAAAATGGTATCCTCTTTTATTGAAGGCTGGGATTTAGTACAGACTCTTGGAGAAGGTGCTTATGGAGAGTAAGTATTCTTGTAATTAACCATTATCATTGTCTGTTATTTCGATCTTAATAGAACCAGGATGGTGAAGTATGGATGTATAAGTTTCATCATCTTCATCATTCTGTCTGCTTTCCATGCTGGTATATGTTGGATGAGAGGCCATTGTTGGAGTTTGCCCATACTAGTAGATACTGCTCACCTGGATGGGTGTGTGTGTGTGTGGTGGTTAAGAAATCATCTCTCAATCACATAACTTAGGTTCTATCCTACAACATGGTACCTTGGGCAAGTGCCTTCTACTATAACCCCAAACTGATCAAAGCCTTGTGAGTGGATTTGGTAGATGGAAACTGAAAAAAATAAGTTGTGTGTGATATTTCATATTTCCTTTGCTTTCACTGGTTGTAAACAATGGCTTCTTTGGCAGTATTGTTTGCTTGCATTCCACTATGAAAACATGTCTGGGCTTCTCGACATGTTGCATGACCTTTGTAAGCAAAGCACTTATATAGTGTCATTTGTTTCCAGTTTTCTGTATGAAATACAGTAATACCTCGCAGTATGAGTTTAATTTGTTCTATGATCAAGCTTGTTTCACGATTTAGTCATTTTACAAATCAATTTTCCCCATTGAAATTAACTAAAATATAAGAGAGTATTGGAGTTCGCTTAAAGCATTGTGTATTGTTTGTAAAGAATAAAAGTTTAGAATGGTATAACAATGCACTATAGAACAAAAAATGGACTATATATCTGTTGTAATTTGGTTATCTATAGTCCGATGATATTTTGGAATTAAAATTCCTTCTTCAGATCTTATTTGCTGGAGTCTCTGCTATAAATTGTTTTCCAACGGTTTTCCTTTTTTTGGAACTAAAATATAATTAATTTGTTCCAGCCCTTAAAACCACCCCGAAATAATTTTTTATGGGTTTTAAAACACAAAAGGTATAGCTACAAGTAAAATGACAATTATAAAAAAGGGACTGCATAAGAAATATGTAAACTGGTTTTATTAAATAAATTACCTCAAAGATGGGACGATTTGTGCATGAGGAAAACGATAGAGCGGGGAGGGGGAGGATTACTGTTTGGAGGGAGAATCTCCTTCCATTAAGACTTCATAGTGTTGAGGAAGTTAGAGTGAGAGAGAAGTGTTCAAAACAGAACAGGTTTCTTGTAGGGGAGCTACACAGCTACTCACATTTAGAAGGGAAGGTGAAAGTGGTGAGATGCTCTGTTGAAGATCTCTTACACAGAATAGACTTGTTGTTGAAATCTCAAAAGAAAGTATCAGTTATAACCCAGTCTATACAGGTTTGTTTTATGCAGGTTTCTTTTATTAAAAATAGTTAAGGTCTAACTTGAAGAGGTTAGCCTCACTGTTTTGGCATAACAGTCATGATTAGCAGATAGTCTACTTTGCCCCAGCTGACCAAGCAAACCTATACTTAAAATCAACACTGTATCTCACCACTTGTTATATCCCTTGTTACTTCTCATATTTCTCTATCATGCAGGAAACAATAGCTGTCATTTGTAGGATACGTTTATGCTATCCAATGTGATCTTATGAAGTGATTTAAATGGTATTTTAGCAGGTCAAGTGACCTTATAAATATCCACATAAAAAGCATCTATTTACTTGTAATTAGTACTAATTACTAGTAAAGATGTGTATCCATGCATACAATGCTGAGTACCTTTCTCAAAGTTAACTCCCCTGATAAATAAAGCTACTATATATTAAAATGCTCAACCCTGCTTAATATTACAACTTAACTGTTAAACAGTGGACATCAATTGATGTTATAGTTCTATATTTAAGAGATGAGGAATTGTGTACATTATTTACATTTGACGGATATTTGTCCTTGTCTTGTTTATTGTTAACATGTTTTGGCTGATATACTCTCCAGCCTTCAACAGGTGTCTTAGGGAAATTTCGAACCTGGGTTCTCATTCCTAAGGTATTTTCAATCCTATTATTATTATTCACTGCCTGAAATCGAACTCAGAATCTTGGGGTTAGTAGCCCGTGCGCTTAACCACTATGCTATATGCCCGTGGACCTATAATAATAATAACATTGAAAAATACCTTAGGAATGAGAACCCAGTTTTGAAATTTCCCTAGGACACTTGATGAAGGCTGGAAGTTATATCAGTTGAAATGTGTTAACAACAAACAAGACGAGGACAAATATCCATCAAATGTAAATAATGTATCAATTGATGTTTCCAAAATTTTACATGGTCACAGCCATCATTAAAGGAAAGTGAATATTGTGAATATTTTATGGCACTTTTCAATAATAAAATAAATTTTATTGTGCAAAAGACTAACAATTATCACTGTGTAACAAAATTAAATTTTTCTTTTTTTTTTTTTGCCTTTGGTCAGTAAGTGCTATTTCCTATTTGCTTCTATCTAGAAATCAAAAAGAATGACTACTATTCCCTTCAAACTTTGGTTTTTGTAACCTGCACATCAGTGTTTTGAAACTGACCTATTAATATCACAGATTTGCTTATCAGTTGCTTCAGCTTTATCACTTGAACATGTCCCTTAGTGGTT
Organism: Octopus maya; assembly: GCA_027122535.1. Classification (NCBI taxonomy): domain Eukaryota; kingdom Metazoa; phylum Mollusca; class Cephalopoda; order Octopoda; family Octopodidae; genus Octopus; species Octopus maya. Next base: position 19,161,761 of record JAOPJW010003715.1, on the reverse strand, counting down.
GACAACATGTGCATCTTTGATCATGAACATTAGTGGGGAAACATCATAGCTATATGTTGAGAAGGCTTCTTTGGGGGTTTGAGTAAATATTGCAACAAAAGCAAAGTTTGAAGGAAGAATTAGCCATTTTTCATACTTTCTAGGGGTAAGCAAATAGGAAATAACAGTTGCTACCCAAGGACAAAATTCGTGTTACACAATATTATTATAGTTTTTGTACTTATTTAAAGTGAAAATAAGTTGGAAAATTACCCTTAACAAAAAGATTTTTTATTTCATATATTGCTTTCTCAATCAATGTAGCCAGGTGTAATTTTTGAAATTTCCTCTCACCCCTCAAAAAGAACAAAAAGTTATATTTAACTATTACTATCTTTGAGTGCCCCTGAAAGAAGGAAATAAAAATGAGAAAAAAATTATATTTCTTGTGCAATCATTAATTTAAACTGCCCTACACTTTGTAAAGTTATTGATAACATGTGTGAACTTATTTCAGAGTGAAATTGGCTGTAAATACTACAACAAACGAAGAAGTGGCAGTGAAGTTTATTAATCTCAGAAAAGATATCCATGCAAGAGAAAGTGTTAGAAAAGAGGTGAGTTGTTAATTTCTTTCCATTTTTGATTGGTTGAGTGTCTATTTCTGTTAGCCTTTAGCATTTAAACTGGCCATATATATTCTTCCTGTTTTATGTTCAAGCTGGCGAGATCCTGACTCTCACACTTACCCTACTATTACATCAATCAAAATCTCAAAGCTACAAGATAATGTATGATTAATTCAAAATAATGTAACTAAATAAGCCTTACGGTTGACAGAGTAATCTAAATGCTAAAGGGTTAAAATGAAACCCAATTCTCCCTGCATACTACCAGTGGTACTGAATAGATTGACTTATTCAGTTTGATATTTGGGCAGTTAAAAGCAACGAGCTGGCAGAATTGTTACTGTGCTGGACAAAAGGCTTAGTGGCATTTTATCCGTCTTCATGTTCTGAGTTCAAATTCTGCCAAGATCAACTCCATGTTTCATCCCTTTGGGTCAATAAAATAAATACTAGTTGAACACTGGGGTTGATGTAATCGACTTGTCCTCTTTGCCTGAACTTAGTGGCCTTGTGCCAAAATTTGAAATTGATATTTGGGTAGTTAATAACTATGGAAAGAATTTCTTGCAAGGGCCTTTTATGCTTATTCTTTTATAGAACTGTTTAGTCATTTGAAGATGTTTATGCCAGTCCATGTTCATTGATTTTGTAATGTTCTCTTATATATTTTCTTATTGTTTCTGTTAGGTTCTCAATGTTAACTCTGACTGATTTTTTTTTGTGATATGTTTTTATTCTGTATGCTGTTAAGTGTGGCATCTGGGGCATACTTTGGTTAAATGTTTCTATGGAAGCCTTTATGGTTTCCATCATCTTTTCGGGGTCTTGCCTTTTTCTTTGTGTCTTTTGGATTTGCTTTCCTGCTTCGTTTGTTTCTTGTGTGATCGGTTCTGTAGTAGTTTTGCTTCAGTTTGAGTTTTCGTGTATTGTATGTGAGGCTGTCTCTACTATGTTACTTTCTTCTATAGTGTTGTTTGAAACAGAGTTCTGATGCAACTTATTTCAGTAACCTTAGAAGGATGAAAGGGGAAAGTGGACCTGGAAGAAATTTGAACTTAGAATATAAAGGCCTGTAAATACTACAGGGTATTTTATTTGATGCTTTATCAATACTGATCTTATCCTCGCTTGATAGCCTTAAAAAAAAGAAAAAATTATGAACAGGTATTAATATCACTGCTTTTAATCTTTTCTTACAGATTGCAATTCACAAACTCCTGAAGCACGACAATGTAATCCGCTTTTATGGGAGCCGCACAGCTGGAGATCAGCAGTTCATGTTTCTGGAATATGCCTGCGGTGGTGAACTGTTTGATAGAATTGGTAAGTGTTCTGTGCTGTATTTTATGATGGTCTTTATGTCTTTAGCGCTTAAATTGGCCATATCTAACCCAAATATTCTACCTGTTTTATATTCAAAATGGCTAGATCTGGCCTCCCACACCTACTCTACAATGTCATTCTAAAAATACAGTCACATCATCAAAATCGTGAAGCTACAAGACAGTGCATAAATCATTCAAAATAATGTGAATAAATAAATATTACACTTGACAGAGTAATCTAAATATTAAAGAGTTATATTCCTGATAGAATTAACATTTTGTATGACTTTTAGAGTTGGTAAGTATTCTGAGGTGTGATTTGCACCAATCATTTATATGCCTGATACAATTAATATTCTGTAGTGCGATTCCCATTGTTCCTTATATTCTTGCTAGAAATTTTAAGTGTTCTGTGGTATAATATTTATTGATCTTTATATGTTCCTTATAGAATTAGTATTGTGTAGTATGATTTACACTGCTCTCTATACTCCTGTTAAAATCAGCTGTTCTTTATGCTCCTGATAGAATTAATAAGTATTCTTAATTACTCAGTAGAACCAGTGAGCAGTGTGGGATTCACAATGTTCCTTATACTCTTGCACTTTATATTTCTGGTAGAATTGGTGTTTTATGAGATACTATTGATTAATACTATTAAGAGTAATTGGAGTCGTGTGTTTATGCCCTTTATAGCCCTGATCATTTTATTTCATTGTTTCTTGTATCCTTCGTCATCATCATCATTATTGTTATTATCGAAGTCACATAGCTTAGTGGTTAGGGTATTTGGCTCACGATCGCAAGGGCATGGGTTCAGTTCTCATCGGCATGTTGTGTTCTTGAGCAAGACACTTATTTTGCATTATTCCAGTCCACTCATCTGGTAAAAATAAATTGTGTTATTTCTTTACTACCCACAAGGGGCTACACACAGAGAGGACAAACAAGGACAGACAAACGGATTAAGTCGATTATATCAGCCCCAGTGAGTAACTGATACTTATTTAATCAACCCTGAAAGAATGAAAGGCAAAGTCGACCTCGGCGGAATTTGAACTCAGAATGCAGCGGCAGATGAAATACCGCTAAGCATTTCACCCGGCGTGCTAACGTTTCTGCCTGCTCGCCACCTAAATTGTCACATTGTGTCATGCTGAACCTCCCAGACAACTATGTTATGGGTATGCATGTCTGTGGAGTGCTCAGCCACTTGCATGTTAGTTTCATTAGCAAGCTGTTCCCTTGTTCAGATCAACTGGAACCCTCATTGTTGTAATTGGCAGTGTCTTTTTTTTAAAAAAATTTTATTGCTGTCATCATCCACAACACTGTCATCAACATCATCATTACTTTCATCATTGTCATCCTCATCAGTATCACCACCATCATCAGCATTACTTTTGATATCATTATGATTATTCTCCATTCAACTTGCAGCAAATTTATTTCTATTACCTATCTGCTCTACCAACACTTTTACTATTTTTATTAGTTGTTAAGCCCAAGCTCAGCTCGGACTTAACAATAACATCAACACACATCTTTATTCCTATCAGTGATATTGTTGTTATCATCACATTCTTTATCTTTACCACCAACAGCTTCTTCATCTACTTTGTGTATTTACCCCATCCCAGTGTTAGGAAGTGTAGTGAGCATTGCTCTCCTCTGTAACATTCCAGTTGCTTAAGTACTAGGCCAAAATATTTTTAGATATTTAGTTCTGGGATGTTGAGTCTCATGGAGGTGATGACAAGTGGGTGAGACTTCTGGTGAATTGCTGTGCTTGAGAAAACATGTCGGATCTTTCTGATTTGGCAGACACCATTTTTTATTTAGTGTGTTTTCTACCGAAACACTTTAAAACTTTGTATAGTTGTATATTTTATCTTATAGAACAGAGAAAAAATTTTATATTCAAAGTTATTTCATGTTAAAAGTTGTCGTATTTCGGTAATTTCAACCAATCACTGACGTCTATTGAGG
>JAOPJW010003715.1:18461791-18481205 GCA_027122535.1 Octopus maya | reverse complement strand
TAATTGACAATAAACCTATTTGTTAAATACTGTTAAATAAATAAATGTAAAAATGTTATTTTAAGCAAATATTTATGCATAAATTTCATAAGCGTTTATAAGGGGTTCCCTAAGGTAAAGCCTGAAATATAAAGGGGTCTGCAGGTCGAAAAGTTTGAAAACCCCTGCTCTAGATCATGGGTTCTCAACCAGGGTCCATGTAAGATTGGGAGGAGGCGGGCATGCTAGCAAAATAGTAAATTGAGAATCTAGTAGTATTTTGAGGGTCCATGAAAAAACTTTGATTGAAAGAAACAGCTGAGTTTTGTTTTCTAACATTTTACATACAAGTTGTTCGACCCACACATGTTAATGTATGAAAAACAAAATAGGGATTTTGAAAGAAATATCTATGAAACTAATTTTTAAACATAAAATAGCTATTGGGGTCCACCAGAATAAAATGGATAAAAAATGGTTTAGAACCACTGTTCTAGATTGTCAATAAAAATAAAGTACTAGTCATATACTGAGGCTGACCCAATCAACTATATTCCACATCATACACATGTACACAACCAGTTTGAAATAGTCATTTTTATTAAAACTCTGGAGACTGGACTTTCAACTAACTACTTCTTTTCATCATCAATGTTGTAATCTTCTTTCTCATTTAGTATTCTTCATATTGCATGTAAGTGTTGTAAATACATTTTTCATTGTTTTTTTTTTTTTTTTTTTCCTCCAAATTTTGTAAATCTAAATTGCATGTATGAACCTAGATCAATCTTCACTGTTCTTACCATTTTCTAATTCCAATGTTTCAATAGCATTGATTCCTTTATCTCTCATCATACAATCATTATGCTGTTATGTTTCTCTTTATATTCTGAAGGAAACCTTTTATTTATTTCTATATATATAAAACCATTGTCATTTACTTTAGCTTTTCATGTACTGACTTCAAATCATGCTAAACTCAACTTTGCTTTTTATCCTTCTGGGATCAATAAAATAAGCTCCAGTCAAGTACTGGGCCCGGGCTTTATTTGATTTACTCCTTTTTACCAAAATTTTTAATCTTGTGTCTATTTGAGAAACCATTATTATAGAAGTGCTGAGGGTAGCAAGCTGGCAAAATCATTGGCATACAAGATAAATGCATAGTGGTGTTTTGTTCTTTACAATCTGAGTTCAAATTCTGCCAAGGCCAACTTTGCCTTTCATCCTTTCAGTCAATAAAAGAAATGCCAGTCAAGTCCTGGGATCAATGTAATCGACTGGCCCCTCCTCCAAAATTTCAGGCTTTGTGCCTTTAGTAGAAAGGATTATTATTAAAGCAGCAAAATGGTGGAATCTTTATTTAGCACACCGGGCAAAATGCTTAGCGGCATTTCGTCCGTCTTTATGGTCTGGATTCAAATCCCGCCAAGGTCCACTCTCTTTCATCCTTTTGGGGTTGATGAAATAAGTACCAGTTACATACTGGGGTTGATATAATTGACTAGTCCCCACCTCCAAATTTCAGGCATTGTGCCTTTAGTAGAAATGATTATTATTATTATTATTATTAAGGTAGCAAGCTGGCAGAATTGTTGGCATGCCAAGCAAAATGCTTGGCAGCATTTTGTCCTTCCTTACACTCTAAGTTCAAATTTGACTTTACCTTTCATCCTTTCAGGGTTGATGAAATAAGTACCAGTTATGCATTGGGGTCAATGTAATTGACTATCTCCTGCCCCCAAACTTGCTTGCTTTTTGTGTCAAAATTTGAAACCGTTGTTGTTGTTATTATTATTATTATTATTATCGTTATTATTCTCAGAGCTCTCAATTTTACTTGCTCTGGTTAATTTTGTAAGAGCAGACAACAGCCTGTTGTCAAGTGTCTCACAGTCTTCTTCCATGATACTCAACACCCAAGTACCAATCTCAGAATCCTCACTATGAGCATCTTCTATCCTCATGTCAATTCCACTTCCTCCAACAAATTTCTCAAACCTGGTTAATGCTTCTAATCCCTCTACAACTACTGGGATGACAGTTACTTTCTTCATTGCTCACATTCCTGCAGTTTTGTCTTTTAGTAGCTTGTACTTCTCAATCTTTTTCAATTCTTCATCATCCACTCATACACCTCTAGGTATGGCAGTATCTATGATCTTGGTTTCCTTCATCATTTTATCAACTACAACAATGTCTGGTCTCCTAGCATCAATTACTAAATTAGATTGGATTGCAAAATCCCACAAGATCTTATACTCATTATTCTCGGTGGCACATTCTGGTTTTATGTTTGTACCAATTCAATATCCTTTCAAGACTGTACTTCTCACACAATCTCCAGTTAAGATACCTAGCTACATTATCATACCTCCTTTTGTATTTTGTTCCTTTTAAGCCAAATTAGAAATTGAGAAATTGACAATTTGACAATATCTCAAAAGGCTCGGTTATTATTGAGAATGGGCACCTGGCACATAGAATGTCATTAAGCACTCACAACCCTTTATCAGTCGAACAATGGGATTGGTGGATGTTCTTTAGAAATATATAGAGGATTAGTGCCAGGGAGGTGAGACAACTTTCTCGGGGAGACTCTGGGTGCCAATGAGAATGAACTGGCTAGTCTGTTCCAGAGGACTTTCCAGTTGGGAACTATTGTGGATAATTTTCAGATGTCCTTGGCCTTGCAGTGCTACCAGAGGGCGCTACCAGTTGGAGATAAAATCTACAGGAACAGATGTGCTGTCGAACAGACTTGTCCAAGGTGAGTGCAGAGTGACGAAACCGTTCTGCACGCCCTTGTTCAATGTCCAGGCATTGCTGACTTGTGGGGTTATGTCGAACAGCTGCTGTCACATGTGCAACAGATCTGTCTGTCGGCCGAGTCTGTAGTGATGATCGCACTGCTGCCCACCTTCAATTGGGCAGGCAAAGCAGTTTTCCTTTGCCTGATGGCTGTGGTGAAAGAGATTATTTGGTGGAGAAAGTTGAAAGGCATGAAGACATATACATTCCTCTTTGGTAGAGCTCTCATTGACTTCAAGTTCCACTTGAAAAGGGAGTGCTGTCCTTGAGTGAGTTAATTGAAAGGTAGATGAAAGTTGCGAAAATGGCAAGAGTGGATGTACCTCTCTAAGTGTAGACCTGCAAGTTGGAGAGGGCACTCACTCCTAGGGTTTCAAGGAAATCTCAGACAGTGGGGTTCCTCGATTATCCCTAGAGGCCTTCCTGTATCAGGAGGGCCCACATCTCTATCATCCTCCCCATCAATTTTTTTTTTTACCGTTGTATGCTATGCATACATCCCTTTCTTTTTCAGTGTATACTTTTTTTTATATCATTTCATTATTATATGTAAACCCCAACACTTTATGTCTGTCTCTGTATTGTCCCCCTCATCCTTCGCACATTATTATTATTATTCAGGTGGCAAGCTGGCAGAATCATTAGTATTCCAAGCAAAATTTGACTTTCCATTCCGAGTTCAAATTTCACTTAAGTCCATTTTGCCTTTCATTTGCATTTGCAAAAATTGGAAACCATTATTATTATTATTCTGTGAGCTGGCAGAATTGTTAGCAAGTTGGACAAAATGCTTAGCGGCATTTCTTCTGACTTTGGGGTTAATAAAATAAGCACCAGTTGTAGACTGGAGGGGTTGATGTAATCAACTTACCCCTCCCCTAAAATTTCAGGCTTGTGCTTATAGCAGAAAGAATTATTATTGTTATTGAAAGGAAGTTAGAAACTATTATTATTATTAGTAGTAGAAGATTGAACTTCAACTGTTTATCAAATCTTCCCTCTTTAGTGAGTGTGTAAGTGAGCTTTGGTTTTAGATATTTCTACATAATGAAACCAAAACAATCCAGGAAAATACAAAAATTATACTTAGGTATCCTAAATAAGTGAAATAAATATGTAAATGTTTAAAAGTCACTTATTAAATATCATCATTGTCATTTAATGTCCACTTTCCATGCTGGCATGGATTGGACGGTTTGACTGGGCTTGCCAGAAGGCTGCACCAGGCTCAAATCCAATCAGGCAAAGTTTCTACAGCTGGATATCTTTCCTAACACCAACCACTCTGAGAGTGTAGTCAGCGCTTTTTACATGCCACCAGCAGAGGGGTCAGTCAGGCGGTACTGGCAACGACAATGCTCAAATGGTGCTTTTTACATGCCAACGGCACATGACCAGTCAGCCAGCACTGGCATCAACGACACTCGAATGGTGCTTCTTACGCGCCACTGGCACAGGTGCCAATCAGGCAGTACTGTCGCCAGCCATGACAACGATTTCACTTGCCTTAACAGGTCTTCACAGGCACAGTTTATTGCCCAGTGATTGAAGGGTACTCAGAAGTGGGCTGGTTATACTGCACTGGCATAGGCCACGATTACAGTCTCATTTGGCTTGCTGGATCTTCTCAAGCACAGCATATCTCCAAAGGGCTCGGTCACTTGTCATCACCTTGGTGAGACCCAATTTTCGAAGGTCATACTTCACCACCTCATCACAGATCTACCAGGGTCTACCTCTTCCACAGGTTCCCTCAACTGCTACGGTGTGACACTTTTTCACACAGCTGTCCTCATCCATATGACCATACCAGCACAGTCGTCTCTCTCTTGCACACCACATCTGATGCTTCTTAAGTTCAACTTTTCTCTCAGGGCGCTTACACTCTGTCATGTATGCACACTGACATTACACATCCAGCAAAGCATACTAGCTTCATTCCTTACAAGCTTATGCATGTCCTCAGCAGTCACCGCCCATGTTTCACTGCCATATAGCATGGCTGTTTGCACACATGCGTCATATAGTCTACCATTTACCCTAAGCAAGGGGCCTTTTGTCACCAGCAGAGGTAAGAGCTCTCTGAACTTTGCCTAGGCTATTCTTATTCTAGCAGCTACACTCTCAGAGCATCCACCCCGTCTACTGACTTGGTCACCTCAGTAATGGAAGCTATCAACTACTTGTAGTTTTTCAGTGTTTATTGCTCCTGAGCATTTGCCACACATAAAAACTATCTTCCCAGTTAGCCTTCCTTTGATATTGCTGCACCTCTTATGTATCCATAGCTTACACTGGGTACATCTTAAGGAGTTTCTACCTATGCCTTTTCTACAGGGCCATCTACCTGACGGAAGTTTTGATTTGTCTGCCTTTCTACTTATTAAGTTTTTGCTTGATTGACTCTAAGCCCCTTCAATTCTAGACCTTGCTTCCACACCTGAAACTTTTCCTCTAATTCTGATAGTGACTCAGCTATAAGAGCAAGGTCATCAGCATAGAGAAGCTCCCAGGGGCATCTTGAATTCCTCTGTTATTGGAGGACTATGATGAATAAGATGGAGCTGATCCTTTGTGGGCCCCTACCTGGAATTCTTCACTGTACTTGTTGCCAACCCTCACCTTACTGACAGCATCCTTGTACAGCTCTCACTAACCATTCATCTATCCCTAGTTTCCTCATTAACTACCAGATAAGGGATCGGGGGATCCTCTCAAAGGCTTTCTCCATGTCAACAAAAGCCAGGTACAGACGTTTATCTTTGGTTAGGTATTTCTCCTGCAGCTGCCTTACCAGAAATATAGCATCAGTAGTGCTTTTCCCTGACAGAAACCCAAACTGACTCTTGTCTAAACTGACTCTCTCCCTAATTAGTTGGGCTATGACCCTCTCCATGACTTTTATTACCTGATCCTTTAACTTGATACCTCTGTAATTATTTCTATCCAATGCATCACCTTTACCTTTGTAGCAGTTGACTATAGTGATGCTAAATATCATTATTAATATCAGATAATGTTTTCTATACTGGTATAATTAACAAAAAACAAAATATATTTTTAAAATATCGTGATCAATACATCATTTTATTTAAATTGTTAATTTATTCTTCTGTTTTCATTTGATTCTCTAACAACTGCTCACTTGTGACAGCAATTTTGTTGACATGAATAAATATACCAGCTTTTGATTCTCATTTGCATAGCAGGATTATTTTTTTTTTAACCAACTTAGTATAATTTAGGATATTTTACTATCTAAATTTTGTATAATCAGAACGTTATTTGAAAATATTAACAATAATTTTATATTCTTCAGCTGAAAGGAAGGAATTGTCTGAAAACGAATACAGGTATCAATTTTATATTTTTTGTTTGTGAATATTGTTTACTTCATTTATATAATGCTTCTATAAAGAAACAAAAATTCCCTCTGCTGGTTTATGTTGCTTGCAGCTACAAATTAACTGTTTTTACCTTGAAGCTGCGTGTGATGGGAAATTTATATCATACTATGGGCACTTGAAAGAAATTCAGCTGTGTTCCATCAAAAATATTTCCTCAAAATGAGCACTTATGGTTCATTGGATCATGCAATAACTAGCAAAATTTCGTGATATGTAAACCATATTGCACCAGGATTAAAAAATAGTCTGTATATTTGTTGCTCCATGAGACAACTACCAAAATTATTGGAATATTTTCTGCATTACATACCCTTAATAATTCTATAGAAGGAAGGATGTTACCACAATACAGAATTACTTATTAGCCTTTGAGATTCTATGCCTAACATGGTTTAAGACTAATTCATTGTTAGGTACCTTCATTTGAGTTCACTGCATTGCAAATATTAAGACCAAGACCCAGGTTCCATCTTCTGCAGGTTTCAGACTGGACATTAGCCCCACTAGATTAAGAATGAGGTCTGCAAAGATCATGGATATTGTTCTTCTTTACTTGAATAACTTGATGAAGAAAAAAAAAAAGAAAGAACAAGGAACCTTCAAAGCTGCATTCTAAAACTTGTAATCATTTTATTTTTCTAACATTGTCAGAGATGTGCTTTCAGATTTTTGCTATAGTTCAAACCAAACTTTCATCTGATTTCAAACCGTCACCACTACCATCATCATTGCTATTATCACTTTCATTATCATTACTATCATCACCACCACTATCACTATCACCATCCCCATCTTATTACATCTTTACTTTTTCAGCAATAATATTCCAATGAAGAATATTAATAAATCTTCAGTTGGGGGACGAAGAAACAGAGATCTTCGTAATGACAATGATCAAGAAAAGCAGGCAATGACAGGTATTATTATTGCTCTTTTTCATATTTCTTTATTCTATAATTATTCAAGCTACAGATGTCACGTGTCAACAGTTGATGAAATAACGAAGATTGGCTATTATTTTTTCTCAACAAACATCAGTCCATTATTTACATGGAAACACAAGCTTTTCTCTATTATCATGTAAATATGTCTTAATACAAGCACAGCACATATTAACCAATAAAAAAAAAAAATCACCTATTTTCTTCAGAATCAGATGCTGCAACTGTACTTCTATAAAGTTGTTCGTGTCTTTATGGAAGTGAACACTTGGAACCTTAAACACCTATGTTAATAGAAAAACTGATTTCTCTTAGGAAACTGACAGCCTTTGTTGGTCGTATGACCCCTACGTCATATTGCTAAAGAACAATCATGAAGATGGGACACATCCATTGTCTGGTGAAGGACATTGATTACAACCTATTGTTTGGTTTGGTTACCTTCACTTAAATACCTAGGTTTGTTCAGCCTTGACATAGACAGGTACCCATCTATCATAACTCCAAACAAACACTGGTTATCTAATACAAAATATCTCAATTCTGATGATGGATTGAGACAAGACTGAGAAGAATGAAAGTGACACATATATCCACATTGATTTTATATCAATGTTATTGATCCCTCATGGACAAAACTTGTACATATGTCATTGTGAAGTTTACTTAATTCACTCTCTCACCATATAAAGACTTATATATCCACTAATATTTACTCAGAACTACCACAATGACTGTGTAAAGATTTTACATGAGACTGTCACACAATGACTCGTGCCTTTAAACAGAACTATCACATAACAACTGTGTCTCTTTACACAGGACTTTCACACTACAACCATGTTGCCTTTATACAGGACTGTCACATGACACAATAACTGTGTTGTCTTTACTCAGGACTGTCACACAATGACTGCATCTTTACACAAAACTGTCATACAACAACTGTCTTTACACAAAACTGTCTTTACACAATGACTGTGTCTTTACACAGCACTTGTACAGTGACTCTTTTTAATGGAGGGCCTCCTCCACTCAGTGATGGTGTTTTTCACAGGACTGACACATGACAACTGTGTCTCCTTACACAGGACTGTCAGACAGTAACTTTGTCTTTTCTTTGTTTTAGCTTACCAAGATGACCCTGAAGCATGTAAGTTACAACTATATTATGCAGAACAGTTTTTATTTTTCTATTTATGCAAGGGGGGTGGGTTTTGTTTACTTTCAATATTTTTCCCATTCACCATTTGCTTCAATTTACCACCTTTCATCTAACTTGTGTGCTGGTGTTGGCGTTTTATATTAACCCATTCAAAACCTATAACACATTATCTAACATTTGTTTGGTTACACATTCAGTTAAAGAATTGTAATTGTTTTTATTTAGTGTTTGCATATGATTTTCTTATTCTTCTTTTAGTTCAATTTGCATCTTCATTATAAATTTATTTCTTCTACCGTAGCTTCATTTTATAAAACAATTTTATGACTTGTGAGAAAAAAGGGCTTTTTTTTTTAATTTCCTTATTCGTAATGGTTTTATATTCTGTAAAACCTCTAGATGTTTTATATCTTGTATTTATATATGTTGGTAGTTGAATGTTTCCTTATTGCCTCTGCATGTTCTGTTTTGTTTAGGTTTTCCACACTTAACACCATCCTTAAAAGTTGAACCTGTTGTCATTAATTAGTTATTGTATATTTTTGAGAACATAAACTTGGATTTTCTGTGATGTTCGCCCAACATGGACTGTATTTTAGTTTCATCGACTTCAATTGTTGCTTTTACTGAAAAACAATTCTGCTCTGAATTTTAGTATTTAGTCAGGCTAAAATTAATAGTCAGTACATTGTACTGTAAAGATGTAGTTTAGTAAATCGGTCTGTTTTACTTGTGCAGGCAGCACACCAGTGAGTTACCCACTTGCCTCCCACTTCTCTTGTCCTCTACTATTGTATTTGACACTATTGAACTTGTTAAAGTGCGCACTTTATCAGACTGTCGTGCATGGGAAATGAAAAGAGGTTCACCTACCTTCCTCTTGTCAACCACCTGTCTAGTAGTAATCTCTCCAAGATCCCACCCTACCCCTGTCACCCAGTATAAGCAGCTGCTATCCGACCAACCCGGGAGTGAATTCCCTTATATCCATTTGTGATGCCTGCGGTGGGCAAAAAGAGGACAATGCTTACCTCTCTTCCCCCACTTCCCCTCTCACGCTTCCTCCTCTGGTCAGCCCCTTGACCATTGACAGCATGATCCTCTTCTTCCAGCTCATCCCTACACACACCCCTAATCTCAAAGATCCCCTCCTCACTTCACTCCATGTCGAAATCTACCACCCATCTTGTACGTTGTGATCTTCTTAAGCTTGGAACCTCATTCTCTTCGTCCTTTCCACAATCATCATCCGACTAAGTGACAATCCTATGAACATCTAAGACGTGACACGGCATTCCATCCACAGAAATGTTGTTTTTTGGAATTGACATCTGTCACTATTCGTCTGTTCCACTGAGTTGTGCTGCATACCTTTGGCGACTTGACCCAGACTTTATTTCCCACCTCCATGAACATGGGCCCTCTCTCTTCCACAGGGCATCCCAATGGTTTACTCAGATGCTGCCATTCATATTTGAATATCGCTCTATGTGGCACACTCTTCGGCCTGTCCTGACATGTTGTACCAGAATACTGTTTCTAGCAGTGAGATGTGTCTCCTCTCTGCCATGGCCTTGATCATTTGATGATGCCTTCCCATGATCCCATTTCCACTTGGCCTGTATGCCGCTCTGAAAACTGGGTCTTCTGCTTTCATCCTCTCTAGGATTCCCAATATCATCGCCACCGTCCTCTCTCCCACCCTGTCACCCCAGTTCTCCCCTTCTGCTCATCTCTTGGTGTAACTGCATGCTTGTACACAGCCACCCCATGATCGGGTAGTGACCTACTAATTTCCCACACATTGAGAACAGTTCTTTCCTGCTGACGTTGGTACTCAGCTCCAGGATCTCATTCCCCCTCTGAAACACCAACACACCTGTTTTGTCTCTTTGAAGCTTAAGCCCCAGTGTAGCTCCTCCAGTCATTGGCTCTGGTGGCTTTGTAATCAGCCTGAATTTCTTCAGATGTCTCTCAACCTCTGTGGCAGGCAATACAGTTTCATCCACTATGATGTCATCTATACAGGAATTGGTGGTCCTCCTTATCCTATCTACCTTTCTCAGGATAGATTTGATCACTGTCGCCATGATTTTCGGTGCAAAATTCAGCCCGAAACCCAGCCTTGTCAGACAATATGTACAGCCCTTGTATTGCATCAGCTGATACTGTCACAGTTTGTCGCTCACATGGAGCTGCAAATATGCCAACTTAAAGTCGACAATCGTCTCCATACACCCAGCATCTCACTGCAGATGTCAGTTGCCTCGCTACCTGTGTAGCACAATACATGGCCATTCATCTCCTGAAAGTCCAGTACCGGTCTGACTTTGCCCTGTGTTGGCTGCACCACTGCCATTAGAGGTAGCACTCCGCTCACCACCTCCTCCTTCCATGAGATAAGGACACCACTTGCTCCTGGCATGTCCTTTCAGGGTATGCTGGTAGCAGCTCACCCTGTTCTTCAACATCAGTTTCTTCTTTCCAGTGCCTCCGCTGACCATCAAGCGCTGCCCATAAATCCTTTCTTCAATGGTGTAAGCAGTGCAGTCTCTTGCGGAGCTCTTCTCCTTCTCACATTCCTGACTCACGGTGCACAACGCCCCCATGGCACCAAACGAAACCATGTCTCCTCCAACACTGACACCTCCAAGGCAGTCGGCCGTGTCCATCCCCATTACCACATCACATCAATTCCGTCTACCATGTGGTCAATCACAATTGCCCACAGTCTTCGCATTGTGCCTTGTACCGCTATCTTCATGTCCCTGCTACCCTTGCATTTGATTTTGCTGCTGTTGACCACCTGAACACTATTCATCCCTTTCCATTTCTTTGTCACCCTCAGGGTCATGGGAGACGTCGTGCAGCCTGTGTCCATGAGAGCCTTGAATGTGTTTCTCCTGACCACAACCTCAACTACAAGCAGTGTCTGCACAAGTGCCTCTACTCATTCGTGGGGCAAGTTTGAGAGGTTGCAACTTCCCTGTGGCCTTTCCCCTGGTCACAATTTTGAGCGATATGCCCAGTCTGTTTGCATTGGTAGCAAATTGGTCCAGGCTCATGCAGTCTCTCTCCATGTGCGGTCCCTAGCACTTAAAACACCAGCCTGTGAATGGCCGCTGTCGTTTTACAGTAGGTTTCTTTACGTCTTTCACCAGCCATCGTGTAGCATCATGGGCTTCTGCAACCACCATCACTACTGTTTTGTGTCAACATGCAGGCTTGAACAATGAGCTCGCTCGTTGCCATTTTTTTGCCACCTGGCAATTGTTGTAGCCACACCAACACATTGTCAGGAAAGTTATTCACAAAAGCTGGTCATGTTACCTTCTTCTCCAAACCCTCTCTTGTGAGACCGGAAAGCACAGCCAGCCTCCGTACCTCCACAGTATATTCATTAACCTGTTCCCCTATCCATCTGACTGTTCCCAGCTTAGCAAAAGCAGTGTAGTCTCCCTCTGTGTAAGCCTCTCTCAAGTGCTGCTCAATCTTTGCCTCACTCAGTTGTTCTTCATACATTTCGAGGCACAGTGCCAACGTGCTCGCTTCCAAATACAGCACCTTGAGTCTTGCTACATCATCGGTGCTTTGTAGCCTGGCCACAATTTTGACATTTCGAATCCAAACTACTATGTCTCCATTGCCATAGAAAGGTCTGATGACATCACTGCTGATTCTTACCTTCACTGCCATCATATGTTAGGGGACAACGATGTCTGTATATGATTGCTGAAATAGCTTGTCTTGCATGGGAAATGAAAAGAGGTTCATCAACCTTCATCGATTGCCTGTCTAGTAGTAATATCTCTGATGGTCCTGCCCTACCCCTGTCACCCAGTATAAGCAGCTGCTATCTGACCAACCCAGGTGCCAGTTCCTTTACGTCTGTTCAAGATGCCTCCAGTGGGAAAAAAGAGAACAATGCTTCCCTCTCTCCCTCCACTTCCCCTCTCATGCTTTCTCTTCCGGTTAGCCCCTTGACCATTGACGTAATGACCCTCTTCTTCCAGCTCATCCCCACACAGTTGCCTCTTATTTCAACAACCACATGATAAACTGGTTTGTCTTCAACTGGCAGTAATGTTGGTTCTCTCAGTAACTTAATGACATCACTCTGTCGTGTTTGTTTTATTGTTACGGAACAGGTGTCGCCTGTCATTCTGATAACTTCTAGTTTTTACAATGGATTTCTTACATACAATAAAATATCAGTATTATCCCTAACGGATTTGAGTTGCTTAAAACCATAACACTATCCAACGAGGTGATATTTGTGTGGTCACTCATCCTATTAATAATAGCTGCAGTCAAATTCCTTCAAACCATGCTCTGCTGTCTTAAAACAAGGCCAGTGTGGTTTTAGATATGCAAACAGATGGGATAGTCAAAGCAGGAATGCCTTAAATCAAGTCTCTTCTATCAGGAACTCTTGCTTTTATCCTTCAATCAGTTTGTTCTTTATATTATATTTAAAAGTCAATGGAAGCCCTGATATTTATGGAATCAGTTACTGATTCTATTTATTTATTTCACTTTTTAATAACTTTAGGCATTCCAAATTAATGTTAGTGTTATGATAATTAATATATTATTAATGCCTTAAGCGCTGATCACAAACATGTCTGTGATTAGACAGGGTTTCGTGTTTCATCTATGAATTAATAATATTTCAGTCTTGTTTGTGTCCAAGAGTTTTCATGTTAACCATACAGTCAATACAGAATACCCGCTGTTCTTCAATAGTGTTTTTCGATATACTTAAATATTAAACTCAAAGAATTGGTTGATAATGTAACTGTGTCATTGTGTTGTGTATCCTACTTCAGTATCACTATTTTGTAGGTTTATGCAGTTCAGGAAAATTTTGGTGTAGGTTGTAATTATAAACATACATTAGTGTCATCTTCAGTAAACTTTGCTGTAGCATGTTAGTTTATTCTTTTGGAGCAGTTGTCACCCACTGTTCATCATTCAGTTGTAGTTACTTCAGCATTTACTCTTTCCTGATGTTGATTTAGACATTGAGTTCAAGCCCAATATTCTGTTTCATCTTTGAGTTAGTATTTGGAAAAGTTATCAGACTCTGTAGGCCGCAGTTGTCAAACCTTATTTTATAGAAATAAAGATCAACACACGTTGATGGTGTACGGGATATGCTTTGATGTCTGTCTCAGCTCGTTACTATAGTCGATAATTGTAAAAGTGTGATCATCCTTTAATTCATTTACACAATTGAATGTCAAGTTTATTGGCTGATTTCAATGTCGCACCTCACCTCCTCCTTTCACATTGCATTTCCCCCCTCCTTCCATTGCTTTCATCATTTTGGTGTTGTTTACATTTGATATTTTTTATTTCAAACTTTTCCTTCTGCTATGATATTGAATGAATTGTTTATTTCTCATTATTTAGTCTCAGTGTTCATCCTATTTTGTTGACCTTATAATTGTATAAGCTTTTTTATGATATTATCTTTATAACTTTGTTGCAAAAAATGTAACTTTCTTGGTCTCATTTGATGTTGCTTTTACGAAGAGAATGAAATCTTTCTATTATGACTGCACACATGTCTGTGTATCTTTGGTGAATATATTTGTAATTACTCAAAAGTCTCAAATGTATGTCTTGTGTGTTTTATTAAATTAAAATCTTGGCTAATAACTTTCTGGTGCATGGGGTTAATACTTGTTTCAAATCATTTCATTTATCAGTTGACAAGGCTACTTTCAAATGATGAGAGGATCCAAACTTCATTACTAATCAATTCATTGGAACTGTGACCAGTGACTGACAACTATATTAGTTTACTATTGTCTCTTCTGTGTATTTCTGACACTTCCAATAAAGCATTTCTCGTTTCTACTACCTCTATGGTCCCTCTTCACTTTTTGTCATCATTGGAGTATTATTTCTATTTGTTCCTATCATAAACAATTATTACTATACTCAGTGCAGTACAATGTAGCATTGAAAGAGGTTAAGTTTATACATGTCTAGTACACTAGTTAATTTTGTCTCCTTGGTCTTGAGCTAGTGACGGAAGCTTTACATGATTGCTGAATATTTTAGCAATAGCAGCAAAACCTTCATCAAACAACTGGAAAATGTACACATCAGGAAGTGTAGTTCATGATAAACTATTTGAAAAAGGACAGGTGGTCATGCTTGGAGCACTTTTGATCATGACTGAAATATAATTGAGATAAAATATTTTCTTTAAATACTTATATCTCCACCACTTTTACAATCAGTTTGATCTCCAGTCATCATAATCAGGCATCTTCTTCCTGGATATGTTCATAGTACTCTACTGGATTTGAACTAAAGAACTTTATTTCTAAACTAAGTGTGTACTGAAGCTGGGCAGAATTACAACTTTGGCTTTCTTTGCTTTTTGTGTTAATGCTACATGCAAACAATTCACTTTCTTCACATATCAACATCTAACAGCTAAATCAACTCTTTTTCCTATTGAATAACATCAACATTTACAGGAATTTTAAAATATTCCATTGTAAAATGGTTTCTCTTAAAAATGGAATTAAAAGTTTATCAATCACCACAAATGTAAGTCTCACAAGTAACTGATTTTCTGTTAAATATATTAATCTATGGAAATGGTGAACTAATATTTGATATAATATCGACCACATACCAAATTGACCCCAAATCTTTAAAATGAATTGAAAATTTTGAAAAATGTTTGACATTGGAGGAACAAGTTCTTTCTGTGGAAGAACTAATTTTGGCTGGGGATGAATGAGCCTGAATCTGGAGGGACAAGTCAAGAACAAGTCTGATTTTGGAGGAACTGATGATTTAAACTTAAGAGAACATTCTCTTATTTGCTATCTGCAAAATTTGCCCCTACAACATCGGAAACTACTTCAAGAGAATAATTCATTGTTACAACTAAGACTTACTAAAGTAGGTTTTAGTGATATTAATACTTTACTGATTGAACCGTTAGTGTTCTCTACCTAAAAACTAATGTGCTGCATTTCTTGGTTGCTTCAAATGAATTTTTCAGTTTCAAGCAGCTACAAAATATTACTAAATTAACAGTGCTAAGTTTTATGATTTCTACTTAAAAAAAGAACAAAACTGTAGGTATGCATCCAAGTATAAAACTGTACCACTACTTGAGTATATAGCAATATTCATTCTTAAGAGAAATGGAGCCCACTCACAAATGCAAATTCTTGAGGATAAAGTTAGTTTTACTGAAGAAATTAATACATATGGCTTCAATGCATTAGAGCAGCTTTTTAAAAAAGCATCAGATATTTTAGTCATTAAAACCAGCATATACTGCTTGTTATAACAAATGCATGTGTTTTGCAAAGTTTCACCTGGATTATTTCTTGACTTTGTTGAAAAAAAATTTTTCATTGAACAGTTATTGATTGGGATAATATATGAAAATATGATTGAACTATATGATGTAGACAGTTGATTGATTCGAATTAGATATTTCTAATATGCAACTTTCTTAGCTACTTCATATAAATTAGTTTTTAAGATAAAAAATAATATTTGTAAGTTGCTAGTGGCAGATTTCGTAATTTATATTTAAGCAACTGTTGAGTTCTTCATTATTTAAATGATACTTGTATCTTGTCAGCATATAAACTATTCTCTTGTTTTCAATATTTTAAGTCATACTCCTGTTTTCATTATTTATACGATACCCCACTCAATCTGTATTTAAATTATACTCCTGCCTTCAGTATTTTAAACCATACTTCTATTTTCCATCGTTGAACCATACTCCTGTCTTCAGTATTTTAAACCATATTCCTGCTTTCATGATTTAAATCATTGTTCACTCTATCTGTATTTAAACCATACTCTTGTCTGGTTTAAAAACTCTGTATCTAAATCATATTCTGTCAGTAATTAATTCAAACTCATCTCATAACAGTAACAGGTGGTGTTTGAGACACGCTTTTGTTTATTTATAGGAAATGTGGACTTTCCAAAATCCAAGGTTATTCACTCTTATCTGTGTTTATAAAATTTAAAGTTTTTTTCTCTCTTTCTTGTTTTTCTTCCAATTTCCACAGGAGCTGCCAAAGCTTGAATCCTCTACCAATGTTATCAGCCTAAATTTCTCCCATGGAAGGACAGCAACAGCAACCAATTTGACCTGAAACAGATGAATTGAGACTAATGAAATTGTGTAAAGCATGTGGAGCAAATGTCTAAAATCCACCTCTTCTCTCCATTCTCCATTATTCAACATCAATCAGCAATTTGACCGAAGTGTCTTAAAGCCACACTGGTCATTTCAGCCAGAGTGGTCAACATGGTTACATTTCTTTTTGTTGTTCTATTGCATTGCTGCCCTCTTCCCCCTCTTCCAGCTGTTCTATAAAATCACTACTATTTTTCCCTAGATAAAAAAGCTGCTAATCTATGGATATCACTAAACTCTCTATCTCTCTCTCTTTAAAATATAAGTTCAACCATAAAAAAATAAAATAATGCTGTGTTCTTTCTTTCCTCAGTCAACAATTCTTTTTTATTGCTGGTTTCTAAGTAGTTGTGGAGAATTTAAAAATCCTTTCACCTTTTTTTTTTTAAACTCTCAAACTTTCATGTATACCTACAAACAAGAACACTCGTTACTTTTAAAATTTTATTGAGATGTTAAATTTATCCTCTTTAATTTCTCAATTTCCTTTATTTTTTATTGTTTCTCATTTTGTTTGTGAATATATTTCTGCATTTGAAAATGGAAAAAAAAAAAGCATTTTATATTTTTGATTCATCTTTTTATTTTTGTAAAAGCTTAACTATTTAGATAACCATTATATTCCTGTAAAATCATAACCACCTCAGTTGCCCCGTATTTGTATGATACGTTTTGAAAATCCCTCTATAAACATAATATTGAAAAATTTACTCTTTACATACTGCTGCTTCAGTAAATTCCTCAGATCCCCACTTCTACTACAGTAAAAGATAATCAGAGAATAATTAATAACCTTGGAATTAACTAAAACAAAATTTTCTTATAAGTTGTGAAATTTGGTGCCAGGGCAAGGCGCTTGCTTGAATTATCTCCCTTCACTCAATGATTGTCACATAACTTTGTTTTCTATTTACTCGCAGACTGACTCCCAAGTGAGCCAAGAGGAGTGGGAGGGAATTTCCTGCATCATGTAACATGCACAAACTGCTGCAACACTCCCATGATTGTTGAAACTGCTTTTTATGTCTTGTGATTCCATGATGGTTTTCTCTTAATAGTAAATATTCTTGAAAATTTCAAGATTAATAGTCTAAATGACATCATCATCATTACCATCATCATAATCATTATCATTTTTCTTGAACCATCAGATCTGTATTGATGTTTTTGTTAGAATATTCAATATCTTTTGGCTACTTGCAAGAACTCTTCTCAAATTAGTTCTTTGAATGACAAGCCTTTTCTTTGAGCATATTTACAGGAATTACTTTTGCACATAATACATTTCATTCTGTGCTGAAACACTCAATATTATCACTTTATCATTTCTGTTCCCTGCATTTTCCCACAATCTTGCTTGATTTTAGGTTTGGTATAGTTTAGCTTAACTAATACAGGGTGCTTAACTATTTTTGGTGTCACAGACATGATAGGAATGTAACAGCATAAACATTGATGTTATTATTATTATTATGATGTTACTCTTTCAGTCACACACATGAACAAATACATATATAAAGGGTTATATAAAAAAAAAAAACTCTGAACAACATCTTACCTCTGACCTATAAGATGGGAATCCCTGAATTAGATAACTACTGTCCAAAACTCAGTTGTAATTCAACTGAAATATACATGACCAAGATAATATATATTCTGCCAACTCCTTTCAATTTGTAGTTTTGTATTTCGTAGTGTAAATTTACCATATTATCAGCTCAGTGGCAACATTTGTTGGATTCTTTGATGCATTTCTAGCCTTCCCCAGTAAGGAGTACCAAAGGAGGTAACCTTGAATTAAGAAAGCCCTTTACCTTTAGATAGACTATTTCTTAGGCATTGATTAAGTGCTCAGTCAAAACATCTGAGTGTCAATGATGACATGGGAGATACCAATTCAAAATTCAAGGCCAGATTATATAACCATGTTAATTCTTTTAAATGCAAAAGAAAATAGACAATTTCTTTTCATGGTCTATTATAGGTAACATTCTTCCTTACAAAGAGACATTACTAACAGTAATTTGTGCTCATGGGAAGCAATAGAAATTCTCAATCGTAACTTCAATAAGTATAATGAGTTATTATTCCCATGTTCGCACTTAAAATGCTTGGAATTTCCCCCCAAAATTCCACACCTAACATTAATAACATTTTTTTCCTTTCACTTCCTCTCTCATATAACATACTATATACTTATTTCTTATCTATTCCTTAAGTATTATACTTAATTTAATTCAATTCAATTTAGCTATTTACAAATCTCTTCTGCTTTAACTTATCTGCATATCACCTTTTCATAGATTAGAGTTGTAAAAGTATAGTATTAATTCCTTTTTCTCTATATTATTTGGACTAGCATACTTTTAACTTTGGTGCTGTCTTGTTCTGTCAGGAGTGACTTGGGTAAGTTTATGCTAAATCAAAAAAAGTGATTTAATAAGTCAGCTACTGAACTATCTGGATGGAGAATTCCTGATGTTTATAACTAAGAATATTCAACCCTACTTCCACCAGTACATATATTTGCTGGAAACTGAAAATTGACAGTAATAAATTTATGGTCTAACGAGAATAATTCAGGGCTAACTGTTTTGTTAATTAATTGATTAATTATACACACAAACCAATGTATAGCAAAGGAACAGTTCCTCTAGCTACTATGAAAGGGAGTCTCCCCTATGTGAACCCAACAGAGGGAGCAGCTATCCTTGTTGATAACAGGATGATAGATAAGGTAATTAAAGATAAGACAAGGAAAGCCCTTGGTCCATCAGGGATGACTACTGAGATGCTTAAAATATCTGGTAGAGTAGGATATGATCTAGTAACCTGTATAATTAATCAGGTTATTCAGGAAAGCATCATCCTCAATGACTGGTGTAGAAGCATTATAGCTGCTACAAGAGTG
>JAOPJW010003715.1:16922459-16933504 GCA_027122535.1 Octopus maya | reverse complement strand
AATCACAAATCCCTTCAGGTAGATGGCCCTGCTCAATCTGTAGAAAAGGTGTAGGTAGAAACTCCATAAGATGTACCCAGTGTAAGCTATGGACACATAGGTGCAGCAACATCAAAGCAAGGTTAACCAGGATGATAGCTTTTGTGTGTGGCAGATGCACAGGGGCAAAAAACACTGCAGATGCTCATAAAATGGATTCCATCACGTCAGTGGGAGAAACTAGTTGTTAGCTTCTGCTACCTAGGTGACCAAGTCAGTAGTGGGGGTGGATGCTCAGAGAGTATTGCCACTAGAATAAGAATAGCCTGGGCAAAGTTCAGAAAGCCCCTACTTTTACTGGTGACAAAGGGCCTCTCACTCAGAGTGAAAGGTAGACTGTATGATGCATGTGTGTGAAATGCCATGCTATACAGCAGTGAAACATGGGCCACAACTGCTGAAGTCGAGTAAAATCTAAAATCAAATCACAATCAAAAATGGAAATGGTAGTTGTGGCCGATGCCAGTGCACCTGACTGGCTCTCATGCTGGTGGCACACAATAAACACCATTCATGTGTGGGTTGTTGCCAGTGCCGCCTGACTGGTTCAAGTAAAAAGCACCATCCCAAACATGGTCGATGCCAGCACCCCCACCCCGACTGGCTCCTGTTCCAGTAGCATGTAAAAAGCCAATGCCAGTGTCACCTGACTGGCTCCAATGCTGGTGGCACATAAAAAGCACCCACTACACTATCGGAGTGGTTGATGTTAGGAAGGACATCCAGCTGTACAAACATTGCCAGATTAGATTGGAGCCTGGTGCAACCACCTGGTTTGCCAGTCCCCAGTCAAACCGTTCAACCCATGTCAGCATGGAAAAACGGATGTTAAACGATGATGATGATGACAAATGTATAAAATAAATTTCAGAGTAAATGTTATTAAGAATGTTGATTATAAACACACAGAATATACTACATGTAATTTATCATGTTAGTCTACAAGAGACTATGAATGTAGGATTCTATCACATCTGCTAATAATAAACTATAATAAATTGAGAGCCTTTATCCAACATGCATGACATAGTAGCAAACAATAAGAACAATACATCAAAGTAGTAAGTATTCAGACGAAGATCTACAACAAAAGTTTTAAAAACTATTTAGGGTAGCTAGCCATCATGCATAATAATAATCAATAAGAGATATTGTTCGCAGAATAATTAACGAAGTTTATCATTAATGATAGAGTCATTGGCAAGATTATAACATAACTACATATCAAGTTGGCCAAAAACAAAGCCTTACAGTAACTAAAGTATGCTAAAAATAAATATTGTTGATTCTCAATGAAATTAGAAAAAAAAAAACCATCAAGGTAGATACCTGCAGCATTCACACTCATCAGTTGTAATAAATTAAGGCCACCGATGTGAACAGCTTCCTTGACTGAGTTACGTTCTGCCTGGTTGAAGTGTGCTGGCACTGTCACCACAATATCCTTGATAGTTTGTTCTGGAAAAATAAATAGATTCTTATCTTAGCAGATCATTATCTGATGATATCATCTAACATAATTGTCCATTGTTGACCTGCATGTGACTAGCAAACCAAATCCTTTAGACACATACCCAAAGGCACTGCAAAGATGCAGTAGTCACAGCTGGTGAAAACAAAGAAGTTAACCCATGTTCTCTAACACTTGTGATTATCTTGCATCAAATTTTCTTACGGAATATCAAGGTTTTTTTCATTCATAACACACCACTTAATTATATCTAGCACAAGACTCCAGTTCTCTGGCATAGCTAGCACAATGCTTTAAACCTGTATTTAATACTGCATTCATCTGGCTTTATTGAGGTCTAGAAAGTGCTCCATAGAGGCATGAGCTATCGATGTGGATAATGGGTAATATCCAGCACAGACGAGCCCTCAACAGTAACCATGGTGGTTCTCTAATCTCACTTGAAGTCCATTATTAGAGGAGATATGTGAGCACAACTACTATATAGATTTTTATATTTTTCTGGCTCAATACACAAGTTGGCAACCTGTCTCAATGAAACAAACAGGAAAAGTACCTATTCTGTGAGAAAATGACAGAAGCAAGTACAAGAGCCACATCTAGGTAATTCTGGGAGGGTTCAGACTCCTGAATCAAGAGACCAAGGAAATATTTTATGAGGCCTTTCATACCTAGAAAAGTATTGATACTTCTCCTGGAGGTAAAGGTAATTCATTAAGAAGCAGAAAAATAAAATGTTTAGTCATCTAGTCTTCTTCCAGATATTTAATTAAATAATTAGTTTGAACTCAGCCCCACTGAGAGACTAACTTCATGCAAGTATATAATGACTTGCTAAGTTAAGGTTAATGATAGACTAGACTGACATGATCTGGTTAACAATAATATTTGTTGTAATGATCTCCTTATGGCGTCTCCATTACAAAAAGAATCACTTTGCATGAGATTAATCTGTAATTATTATCCAAGCATTTATTATCTTTGCAGTGAGAATTAAAACAAGATTTCTTTCATAGAAATATCCTAAACTTTGAATTCAAAGAATTATGAAATGGAGTTATTGTAACATTCATGTTTATCCCAAGGACATTATTAACGTAGATGATTCTACTGGAATTTAATAAGAGTAGGTCATAGATTTGCTAGCTGACACAGCACTTGTGATTATTAGTAAGTTAGAAACATTAAAATTTATATCACTGATGAAAAGGAAGTAAAAAACAAAATGTTAAATACCTGCAAAATTTTCTGCCAACTGTTTGCAATATTCTAGCAGCATACCGAGAAGTTCTTCAGTACTGTAAGAAGTTTTCCTATACAAAATAAAAACAATAATTCAAGCTACAACCATTTGAGAGATGCTTTTTAAATGAGCAGACATGTAGATAAAAGGCAGTGGGTGAGCTGAGTATAATAAAAAAAATATCTAACTATTTCAATGTGTTATTCAAGTAATGATGATGACTCCACTGAAATGCAAAATGTAAGTTTTAATAGAGTAATGAAATACCTTACCAAAATCTACAAACATAGACATAATAGTATTATATAATAGATGAACATACTAGGCATGGACACACAATGTTACAATTTAAATAACCAAACTAATACTAGACATTTCTCACAGTAGGAAGGTTGACATTCTGACAGCTGATCACTATCAAAATCATTTGGCAACAGATTTGTGTTAAATCTATTTGCACAATAATAATACTGAATATTTGCATGGTAAGCATAATTCTCACCTTGTGTACAGTTAATACACAAATTAAGGAAATGTGAAGTAGCAGAAGTGACAGAATGCAGGTGGTTGTAATTTAACCCCAGGCTCTGACTGAGCAGACTGTGATCAAAGATAGTCTAGTTATGGACCATGTTTTTCTTTCTTTTTTTTAACGATATCTTGGAATATTCTATCTAGTGTGTCCTTTTACCTTTATATTTTGATCCAAATTTCACTGAAATCCACTTTACTTTCAATTCCTTTTGAATCAGTAAAAGAAGTAGCAGTTACGTATTAAGGTAAATTATATACATTTCAATTCCTCCATAAAATTAACAAATAAATGCTTGAAAACTTCTCAGCATCAACTAGAGTTGCTCAAGCTATGCTAAGATTATTCTGTTAGAGAAATCAATGTCAACAATTAAGGAGTACATTTAGAACTAAATGAGATTGTTTCAAGTAACAAATAAAACACTTCAGATGAATTAATTTGGAAAACACTGAATTTTACAAGATGTATAGATAAACAGTATATTACAAACCAACCAAGCTTATAGCACATTGATGAAATGAATATTAAAACAATGACAAATACACACATCAAAAAAAAAAAAAAAATTGAGCACTTACTCATCTACTTTGAAGATAACAGTACCTCTTTCTTCATCTTTAACTAGCGTATAGAAAGGGAACCGTTCCTGATAAAGCTTCACAGCAGGGTCATTAAATTGTTTCCCAACAATGTCCATTAAGTAAATATAAGCATTTACAGGCATTTTTACTCGCTACAAAAAAGAAAAAAAAGTATTAAAGTCAGGTCATTGAAATTTCAGATAGATATTTTATTTTTACAAATAAGATATCAAGCTTTTAAAAGGGTGCATAATACTGTAGTTATTTTTTATTATCTGCTTATCTTATAGACAAGTTTCTACTTCAATTTTAATTTCTTTGGCATTGTAAGGTTAAGGTTTTGATAAATAGACGACATGATAATGTATTTCAGACCTTGATGCCTCTATATACTTGTATCTTTTAGCTCTCCTGCCACATTTATCCTGCAAATATTCAAACTGGGAATCAGTCACATCAAAGGTCATATGTCCTGCTCTTGTTCTCATGGATATTTTTTTAAAAATAACAATAAAAATAGACACACTCAGTTCTGTGTAGTAATTATGAAAACTAGTAAAAACTTCCTTGTTATTAGGAAAGGTTTTATATATAAGCTGGTTAACACTGCCTACAACAGTTATATCAAATATGAAGAGATAATATAACAGGAAGCCATAATGAAAGAAATGTAGAACTATAAAAATAAAACTATAAATGAAGAACTACAGAAACACAAGTGTTTTGAGGCCATTTTCACTGCTAAAGCAGGGTTTAAGTTTGTGAGACTCATGACAGCTTTCTCCAATTTGGTCTACCTGCCATCTCCCAGCAATCCCCTTATCCTCATTTCCTCTTCCATCATCATTGGCTATGTCTTTCTCAATCTTTCATTGCATTCCACATTCATTTCCATTAGTCCTCTCACTTAGTCACTCTCCTCTTTCTTCAGCCTCCTCACCCTATTTCTCTTTACAACATCCACTTAAGTGCAGCTGTCACACTTTACCACATTTTCAATAAACAAACCAAGAATACATTGTGTATTTACACAGTCACTTACAGCTACTTTCTACTTCACCACATACTTCTTCTTACCTTTTACCTCCATATCTTTCTATTCCATCCATCCCTATTGTCTGCTATTAATACCAGATCCTATGTACAGCAACTCTCATGGTAAACTTTTTATATTCCTGTCAACATCTCTGTCACGACTACAGAGTAGAAGGCTTAAAACAGAACCTTGATGCATTCCAAACTCTTCTCTGTTCTTGTCCTTCATCCTTACAACTGAATGCTTTCTCTCTTATAACCCCATCATTAATGTTAACTAACCATTCCTCCACACTTAACTATCTCAATGCCCATGTCATCACTTCACAAGGAGTCCTTTAGTTGTCATCTCACTTCCTCCTGACATTTAACAACTTTTTCAAAATCTCTACCTTCCCCTAATTCTGTCTGGATCCGCAACAATTTGCTCTACTCCATCCTTCAAAAGAATCTTTAGGTTTTCACAATTATATTTGTGCATTGTTGCTTTTAACCTGAAATCACTGACTAATCAATAGAAGGTCATTATCAAACCTATAATGTATTGGAACAGTCAAAATTTAGCTTCTACACCTCTTGGTCTGGTTAATCCCCAAACGCACAAAGTTCACACAGTTCTCAGCAAGAGAGAGTACATGAAAGTCAAAAGCAGGATCTTACTGTTGATAAAGCCATATCAGAAAATTGCCTGTCTCCTCCTTTAAAGGCAATAATCGTTGGAGTTGTTCTTTTGGATTCTCTGTAAGAAAGACATTTACAAATAACTATGAAAAATGCTGACAGTCAGAAAATATGCAACAAGAAAATAATTCAAAGAATTTAAAGAAAAAATATATACAATAAAATCATTAAGTGTATTTATGATAATAATTTAATTTGTTTATAAATCATTAAAAAAAAAATGGACTTACAGGTTTAATACTATTTCCATGGGTACTCCTGGCTGAAACAAAAACGAAAATGGATTTCAAATTGAAATTATAAATATGTGCATGAGAGTGAACAACAAATCGATAGAGAAAGAAAAATGTAGACAATAGATAACACGCACATAGTGCAAGCTACACACAAAGTGAGAAGGAAAAAAGGGGAATAAGGGAGAAAAAGAATATCATAGCTAAAAAGAAGTAACATATCTATAAAAGAAAAGCAAGAGTTTAATTGTAGTGTTTGCTTAACAATAATGATTTTCACACAGGTGATTTGGTGGGAATTGTTATACATGGACTATAATATGGATAAAAAAAATCATCTGATAATAAATATCACCATGTATAAAAATAAAGGAGCTAATTTCACTAAAAAAAACATGTATAAAATAATAGTCTGACCCATGCAAACATGGAAAAGTCAGCATGTAAATGATGATTACAATACAAAAAAAAAAAAAAACACTTGATATCCACCAAGTCACCAGTGCGAAAATCTTTAATCAATACAATAAATTCTTGCTTTATTTTATAACTTACATTACTTCTTTTTAGCTATTGTATTCTTTTTCGCCCATACTATCGTTTTTCCTTCTCACATTGTGTTATCTTTTGTCAACATCTCCATATATATATATATTATATATTAGCAAAACCTGTTTTCTAGCCATACCTTT
This sequence comes from Octopus maya, assembly GCA_027122535.1. Classification (NCBI taxonomy): domain Eukaryota; kingdom Metazoa; phylum Mollusca; class Cephalopoda; order Octopoda; family Octopodidae; genus Octopus; species Octopus maya. The sequence goes on along the minus strand of JAOPJW010003715.1, from coordinate 16,926,994 downwards.
ACAATTCCAATCTTCATGAAATTGGAGCCTAGATCTACAGACATCACAGCAAAGCTCTCTATAAAAGAAGGAAAATCAAATTTTATCTCAAAAAGAGAGCGAAAAATATAAAGTACTTAGCAGAGGGAAATTTTAAACATTATATATTATTGTGACTGACAAGAAAATAACATTATAATATCTAATTTTTTTATATCTTCTCTAAGTTATTCAATTATCTGTCTATTCACATTGACAAATACATCATTGGATGGAAGGTGGAAAGAAGGCTTATAGTAGATATAATAAAAAAACTTATAGATCAATGAAAATGAAATAGCTTAGCAAAAGAGTTATGGATATTATTTCTTTTTTAAATATTTTTAAAAAAATTATTCGAACTTTGTATTGTCAGACTAGTTAGATACATGAACAGCAAGAAAAGTGGATACAAACAAACAACTGAACTGAAATGAAATGAAAATAATCTTGGTTGAGAAACAACTTAGACTGAACTTTGTTATTGAAAACTATAATGGTGGTGGTGGTGATGAGGAAGGTGATGGAAGTGGCAGTGATGAGTGACAAGTGAAAATGTATTTATTTTTTTTTATATCGCCCGTCACTTAATGCATATGCATAAGTGCAATTATTTATGAACTGCTAACTTGAACATTGATATTTGTTTATAAAATATGGATCACAGATGATGTAAGCTAATAAGAGAAAGAATGAGATGGTATAGGTAATGATGTAAAGAGAAGCAGTGGGTTGAATCACTAGGACGAGCATGTGAGCAGCAGTGTATAGGAGGAAAGAAATATCAAAGAGAATACAGTTAGTATTTACAACAGATAAGAGAATATGTTCAAGATAGAATAGAAAATGAAAGAGAATGTCAGAAAGACTGTAAACATATGGTTAAAAGTTACAACATTTGTAACATGAATATCCTCTGTAATCCTTTGTGAAGCTCAGATTTATAACTGAACCTCTGAACTGCTGAAAGATTGGGAAAGTTATGCTCCCTAAATTACAACCTTATCCAGAAGAACTGAAAGGTTTTCTTGATGAAAATAATGCAAAATATACAATTTCAAAAGAAACATTAAGTTTTATTATTCGATATAAACTTGCAACCATCTAAAAAATGTTGTATTTATTGTGGGATTTCCACAGGTACTGCTAGTTATTGTTATTATTATTGAAAACAGTTTATGAAAAGACTGCCATATTGTGTAATGGTACTTTATAAAAAATGATGGATTTAGCAGGCAAATTTTCAAACTGAATTGCAGGACTTTTCCCCCCATGTTTAGCTATATTTGCTTCAGCTATACATGCTAGAAAATAAAAAAAGATTCTATTGAAGCTACTTGGAGTTGTGAAAGGTAGACTGAGAGATAAATGGTTGAGTATGAAAGCGAAAAGAGGTGTGTATGAGTGCGTGATTATGCCGACAATGTTCATGGTGCAGAAACGTGGGGTTTGAGAGAGGCAGAAAGGAGGCAACTAGATGTGTTTGAGATGAGATGTTGGAGGGCTATGGTTGGTGTGACAAAGATAGACAGGATGAAGAATGAGGAGGGGCGAAGGCGAGCAGGCATGAAAGAAAATCTAACAACCAGAATAGATAGACAAATGTTGAGGTGATTTGGCCACATGGAGAGTATGGATAAGGAGTGGATGGTAAGGAGGGTGATGAGGGCAGAAGTGGTAGGCAGCAAAACCAGAAGCAGACTTTGGTTTGTGTGGATGGCTGGATGGATGAAGTGAAGAAAGCTTTGGCGGTTAGAGGTGTTGGAGTGAGAGAGGCAAGAGAGTTTATAAATGATAGGAAAGCTTGGAGAGTGTTTGTGGATGGATGAGTGAACTGATGTTGCTCAAAGGGGTACAGAACCAGCATGATGCGATGGGGGTAAACCAGCATATGCTGTTGGGCCCCGCTGCCGTTATCAGGGGTTGCGTTCTATGCTTTGACCCGAGCATAGGACAGGGCTTGCCTCTTTGAGCTGGGGAATGAATGGAATGCTTGGTGTGTGTCTTGTTGTGGCTATCCACTCCTAAAAAAAAAAGGGGGAATAGGCCTGGGTATATAAAAAACAAATAATTCCCAAAAGAATTAGATTGAGATATTTTACCTGACAATTTAACTTGAGTGGAAACAAACAAAACTGTTATTAGCAGGGTGGATGCAAACTGTTGCCATGACATGATGGAGGTGAGTTGGTTCTGAAATGAAGAGAAACAGACATAACTTATTAGTATTTCCTCCTAAGGTCTATATACTCTGGGAACATATTAAAGCCCTTTTCAGGGCTACTTTATTTGAAGTAGTAGTGGTCAATGGTAGGGAATGAGTGAAGAATTGAAACTAGATTATGAATATAACTGTATCAGTTCACAATTGATTTATGTGTACTTGACTTCACCTTTCAGCTTTCCGAAGTTGATAAAATAAGTCTCAGTTATGTTCTGGAGTCAATACAATTGATTTTGTCACCTTAAGCCTATATTAGATATCAAGGACTGGTAGGGTCATTAGATCTTCAGACAAAATAGCTTATGGTATTTCTTCAGGCACTTTACATGAAAAATTTGTCTTTTCATTCTTCCGGAGTCAATAAGCCCCACAAGATAACTACTGGGTCAATGCAATCAACTCTCTCCCTCCAGTCTGCTGGCCTTGTATCTAAATAAGAAACAGGTATCATTATTATGCTGCTTTCTACCTTTTGCAAAAGGTGTGACTATTAAACTTTCCCCAATTGAATATCAAGTCTATACAAGATATTTATTCATCCTATATCATTAGATGTTGCTTAGCTCCAAGTCAGCCCTGATTGAGCAGACCTATAATCCAAGGTATTCGAGCCGTGACCATCCAATCTTTTATTCATGATCATTTTACTCAATGTGCTCTTCCCTTTTTGAGATGGTAGGGCACGATTTATAGATTTGACTGCTACTTCTAGCCGTTCGAGAGATCGCATAGCGACTCACTCGTATTTCTTAATATTTAGTTCCAAACGAGTCCAGATCGATCAGACCTATGATCAGTCCCGTTTATATAGAAGCATGTTGGCCTACATTATTCAATGTGACCCTATCTTACTAAGGCAGTGGTATGATTTGAAGAAGATTTAGCTGTTACACCTAGCAGTTTGAGAGACTATGTATAGGCTCCTTCGTTATCTCCGTCATCATTATTTGTGTAGGAGGTCTCAGACATATCTCTCCGAACTAAGAAAAAAAAGTCTATAATTAATTCACAGAACAAAGGTTGTAGCGAAATGTGACAACGATAACTTCCACAGAATACTACAATAACCACAATATTAGAATCCGCAGAACTCTAATGACAACTAATTCACTGTATATACATACATACATACACATGTGTGACACTGCACGTTTACTCCACAACTGAGTATTGAGCACTCGTTTTTTTTTTTTTTGTTTTTGTTTTTTCAAAAACACACACTTTCCGTTCGATTTGTAAACAGTATATACTTTCATTTAAACATATGTCATTTTTTCCGAAAAACGGGCGATCAATTTTGCTCTGTTCAGCACACATTGTGTTAGCTCCTTCTGGCTTGTCTCAGATGCACACACCAATTTACAATTACATAAATATAGCGATAGTAACGTGTGAACACACACACACATCAGAACAATCGAGAGACATCTGGACTTCTTGTTGTGAAACTAAGAATTCTTTACATATCCATGAATAGATACAAACACTTACAAACACATTCAATTATACTCAACACACACACAAACAAACCTTCAACGAAGTCGCTCAAATGCAAAGAATAGCAACCATATTTCCCTCATTTACTTCTACACTCTTAAAAAAATACGAAATGATCACGGCTGGAACGCAAGTGGACAGACTGTTCATGTAGGACGAGTCGAAGCTAAATAACACGTGTGCGGCATCACAGGAAAAGAATCTGAGTGGATTGAATGAAACAAGGAGTTAAGTCCGAGGGAGCGGCGTAGAACTGTAGAAAAAGACGGCGAAGGAATGTAAAATGTAGAGGATATTCAAGAGGTAATATCGGATAATTTAGGAGACATTTGTAATGTAATAAATTGAGATAGCGAAGGAAAAGAGAAAGAAACACTATCGGAGTTTGTTCCGGTTATGATTACAATAATCGAGGAAGAGGTGGGATCGAGAAGTCAGCAACATCGCTATTACTGTCTTGAACGCCACAAATTCATATTTCCCCCATCTTCCCGTTCTCCTCTCAAAAAATAACTACTGCTATTGTATTAATGTTTGAAATCATTATAAGTACGAAGAGAAATTATTATTTTAGCATTCAAACACTACACAGGTTTTCAAGCTATCTATATCTATCTCACCAGGGTCGACATAATTAAATACCGGTAGGAGACAGAGTCATCCATACTATCCCACCCACTTGGACTTCTTTCTTGGCCATGAGGCCGTTCAGTACAATGCTAAGTGGTAGTCGATGGGATAAAGGGAATTAAAGCAGTTGAAGTAAACAGACCTTAGACAATGCATGTCATAGCCG
>JAOPJW010003715.1:16881871-16892339 GCA_027122535.1 Octopus maya | reverse complement strand
GATATCTTTATTTGCACGCTCTTCAGTTGATATCATTGTCTCCACCCTCTGCATCCGGTCAAATTCTGATATGGCTCTTTTACCCTATATCTAATATACACACACTTATTCGCATTACATCTGAGCTCGTTAACAATCAAATAATTTGTGACTGCATGATAACGACGTGAGTTTTCACCGAATCTCTTTTCGCGATCCAATTTCATTTCCTAATTGGAACCGCTTTTTGAGTTATTTCACTAATGCTACTTGAAATATTTTTTGTTGAAAAAAAAATTCAAACTTTCTTTGCATGTGAGAAACAATTGTTATTTTTGAATTTGTTATTGTATAGCTTCATGCCACCCCCTACCCAACAGATCTACGATCAAAGATATTCCAACCATGACCATCCTTTTGTTTTTGCTATAGATTGCGATTTGAAGGAGATTTGGTTGTTATTTCTAGGAAGTCGAGCGATCGTATACACCACCCTCGCTGGTCCGTTTGAACTTGTTATTTGTATAACTAAATGATGATAGATGTCATTGTTCTTTTTGCCAAATACTTTTAGTGTTGGCAAAATAAGTACCAATAATAATGTTCTGAAAATCTGGTTAATCAATTATAGTCCTCTTTCTTCGTAAAAATAATGAAAAAGAAAAACTAATCTTGTTCCCGATCAAACTACTGCCTCAGTTCTTAACATTTAAAATTTCTTGACTGCCTATGTAAAATTTATATTTGATTGCTGATAATCTATTTTTTTCTTTCCATTAGCATCATCATGCCCTCTTTTCCTTATATGCCTACGTCGGCTGGGTCATCATGGACCCAAGTCGGTTCTTATGGTGGACTACTGCTCTTGGGACTACGTCCAGCCTACAGATTCTATTTTTGCTGTTTTCTATGGTCGGGTGCCCTTCTAATTGCAACTACGTAACAAAACATAATTGGTGCATTTTATTGTGGAACCAGTACAAGAGGAGTTGTCATGTTCCCAGCGGGACTAAATAGTCCTCTCTGTTATGTTGTCTCAGTTCATTCACCAGCACCCAAGGGTTGCCTTGTCTTTGACAGATAGAAAAGATAGTAATGAAGTAATGAGAGCAAGATGGTGATAGAGAAGTGTAAAAGAAGAGAGTGAGTGTTGACAGCTACACAATGATAAAACCAGCATGTGATGGGATGAGTGAAGAAAATGATAGAAAACAAAGTACTAATTATGAGAGCGATAGATGTCAAAAGCCCTAATGAAGCAGTAACAGTGCATCTAAGATTTATCAGTCATCTTCCCATCTCTCTTTGCACACATTCTGAAAACAATCAAATTTAAATCTTTACAAGTGTGGCTATGGCATAAGATGTTTGCTTCCCAACCATATGATTCTGGATCCTGTCCACTGCATGACGCCTTCAGCAAGTGTCTTCTACTAGAGCCTTGGGCTGACCAAAGCTGTGTGAGGGGATTTAGTAGGCGTAAACTGAAAGAAGCCCATTATGTGTGTGTATCTTTGTCCCACACCACTACTTTGTGTGTTTTATGTTCCTGTAACTTAGCAGTTGGATGAAGATAGACTGATAGAATAAATACTAGGGTCAATTCATTGAACTAAAATTCTTCAAGGCAGTGCCCCAACATGGCCTCTAATGACTGCTATAAAATATAAACTGATCTATGAAGATGTTAAAATAGTTCTTGGAAGTTTTATGCCCTCATACATCTATCATATATCCCCTAGCCACATGTGATGGTGCCACATAAAAAGCACTTAATACACTCTGTAGAATGATTGAGTAAAAGGGAAGAAATTAAGAAAACTCTTTGTAGAGAAAGAAAGAAGTCGAAACAACACTTAACTATTCATGTTTGCTGCTACACAATGGGAACTAAAAAACAACATTCCTTCTTTATTGGAAGATTAAAAAAAAAATCCATGAGACTTCAAGTATTATCTCTCATTTAAGTATTGATGTCAATAACAAGGTTTAAATGACAAGAGTTGATGGTTCACTGAACTGGACAAAAAAAAATAAAAAGATGAAAATAAAATAGAGATTCTTGTTGATAGACAGTTGTACTACACATAGCAAACTGCTTTATTTAGATAATATTTGGGTGTAGTATCTTTGAACTTACTCTCCAATTTTATAGCCATTGGAATTAGGAATAATTCACATCCTGATGAAAGCTCATGATTCAAAAATTTTACTGTTTAACATGAACAGTTCTGAGGAAATTGCAACAGTTGATATATTAAACAAGTAATTGACATGACAGTAGCAAAAAAGGAAATAGTCATAAAATATGAGGGAAAGCCCAGATGTCTTCCCCCCACACACACACACACATCTTTACAAACAATCTTTAGTAGCAATGAAGCAAGTTTTGAAGAACATTTATGGGATGAAGAAATTCTACATTTGTAGAACTTGGTTTCAACTATAAAAGATTTTCCATTACCATTAGTAAGAGGGGTGGGGGCAGGTACACACATCAAGAAAATTAGTGTATGCTCAAATAAAACCCTTGCTTTGCTGACAACCAAATGACAACTCTAATTGTATGAATGTCATCACCACCAGTCCCGAAAACAGAAAAACAATGAACATTTTTCAGACAACTAAATAAGAGTTTTCAAATTACTAATCAAAATTTTGTCAGTCTGTTTTTCTACACTGGCAAGGCTTGAGCACTTACAGTTAAAAAAAAAAAAAAAACTCAGATTCATTTTTCATTAGTATGGACTCAAATGCTATATCCTAAACCAAAAACAAATGCTTATACACTTAACATTTGTGCAATACTAACACAACTACCGGCTAAGAACATGCTAGTCTTACTGCATGTACACAGCATTAGTCTGCAGACAATTACATAGCTTTCCATTATGCACCCATACAGCAGTACTCACTGGCAAGTGGGGACAAATGGGTGGGATTGTGACTTTATTGAGTTCTCTCTCATTCTTGCAACATAAATAAATTTGCATATATACCCAGACCAGTGATTGCAATTTATTCCGAACTAACTCAAATGCACAATGACAATTAGCTGCAGATACAGTGAAATATCAATATCCATTGTTCTTGATCACCTACAGGGTGAGTTGCCTTGCCTTTGAGGTGTGCAGTGTCTTTTTAATACAGCATCTCAAAGAGATTTTCTCCTTTGATGCTATCCTGCAGCTAATAAGTGCATAAACAAAACACATATAGTATGTGATATCAGTGATGTTTATATTATTAGAGCTGCTTATAATTCAAAACACAAATATATATTGTTGATGTTGATATCGTTATAATCACTGTTTGCTTTATTTATTATTGAACTGTCTTTATATTTTCAGCATTTCCACATCCTCAAGACTAAGTGACTAAGATTCTGCAGCTAAAGTGAAACCTATTTGACAAGTACTACATTTGGACTAACACACATTTATGGTCACTAAATTGTCTTACATCATGGATGCTACTGTAAATCAAACTTTTCTTAACATTGAGTCAGTATTGCTATGATTACCATCCTTATTAAACTTTATCAAGATCTTTTGAAATGAGTTTCTTTCCAAATCTCCGGAAGAAACTTTCTATTTTATTTATGAACAAAAAAAGATCAGTTTTAAAACCTTCAGCCTCAAGTAATTCTGTTTCGAGTATCTACTGCAACTGTTGTGAAGAAAAGTTAAACACATCTGCTCAGAAAATTCTTCGTTTGTATCAAATTCCATTATTGAATTCTTAGTTCCATTTTGATATTCTTAGATTCTTGATAACCAAGTTTGGCTTATTGATTTTCTAACTTTTTTTTGTCCCTAACTGTAATGTTTATTTATTAAGCCACATTAATTGCAATTTAAAACTTTTTATTTATTAATATTTTCAAAAATTATATATATAAACCTATTCCATTTCGAAAGAATTGCAGACTTGCTCCCATCTTTTTTTTTATCAAATTAAGGAACTAAATTATTGTTTGTAATAAAGTAAATAAAACTAAATACCAAATAATGGAAATACAAACTGCTGACAAACAGCAAGCACAGGCTCAATTTACATGGGAGGCTTGCAACACTGCATTTGCCTACCCAACAATATTACAGGAAGCTGTCACCACAGCAACCACCACAGCTGGATCAGCAGGAACAACAATTGCTACAATTGCAGTCTCATCTGCAGCAGCAGTTAACAACAACGTTATATCACCAGCTGATGATACTGAAAATGTAGCTTCTACTGATAACGAACAACAGCAGCAACAGCAACAGCAGCAACAACAACAGCAGCAGCAGCAGCAACAACATCGACCATTTGAATGTGAATATTGCCAAAAAACTTTTTCCAAGAATTCCAACCTAACTTCTCATCGGCGATTGCACACTGGAGAAAGACCTTTTGTTTGTGATTTTTGCAAAAAAACATTTGCAAAATCATGGAACCTAACTTCCCATCGTCGCATTCACACAGGTGAGCGCCCTTACCACTGCGAAACATGTCACAAGGCCTTTGCCAAGTCTTGGAATCTTACTAATCATAGACGGACGCACACAGGTAAATACTCTCTTGCCTTTACTTATTTTTGTGATAAATTTTAATATAGCCTTTGATGCAAAAATTATCTTGATTATTGTTATCTCTTCTGTATGTATGAAGTAGAATATTGTAACAAATATCAAAAATTGATAACAACCAATAGAAATTGAACGAGCTTTCAGAGTTGTGAGTCTTTGCAGTATCTGTTTGACAATATGACATGTTTGGTGTATCATTTTTTTTCCATGTCTATTGCTGCTGGTTGAATGTTGAACATAATTTAATGAATGTATGTCTACCAGAATTAACAAACTAGAGATAAACTTAACCTTCATGGTTTCCATAAGTATGTATCTTAGAAAAAGAAAACTACACAAGTACAAAACTCTTTAGAAAATGCAAGGCACTGAAATAACTGAAGGAGAACAAAGTATTTTCAGAAAGTGAAAAATCAGATTACTTATAGAGTCAGGTCTGCAACTGGTCCCTGGAAGAATCCTTGGTGTGTTGGGAGAGTGTGAGTCTAGCAATCAGATGTTGAACTTCTTATACATATGATCTGATTGCTACTTTAGAAAATCAAGTAACATTTTAAAAGAAACTTATGTTCAAAACTGGCTTTGTCTTTTCACTATATACCTTCTTTGTTTGAGTAAAAATATAAAGTTATTCCCCTCTTACGAGTATATAACTGGAACTTAATGCTTGGATGGATAATAGGCAAAAAGAATGAACTGGAATAAGATTTGAACTTGTAAACAGGAACTATAGAACTAGCTAAATACCAAATTCAAACACCAAGTAGCTTTTGTTGTGGGACCACTACATATTTTTTTTTATCAGCAAAATAGTTTTAAAAAGTTAAGCATTTCATAGGTCCTTGATGGAGGAAAAAAAATGCCACAATGATAATACTCACTCTTGCATGACTGTAAAGAGTATATTTTAAGTAACAGCACTGAGGTTCAATTGTAGATATATCCCACAAGTCCAAGATTTATCGGTTAAGATGCCTATTTATTTGTGAAAGTCAAGTAAATGCTATCAATTTTGAACTTGATTTGAAATCTGATATTTATTAATTGATGTATACCAACATAAAAAGACTAACATGAAATGTTAAGATTTGATATATTCCAGGGTTTAACATGGTTGTAAAATCAGTAAATTTGAAAAATATATTTTTCTCTTAAGTTTTCAAATATCAGAGCTTTTACAGTCCATTTTCACTTGTGTTTCTAAGGCTTATTCCCCATAATTATCTCTTCTCTCATTATGTATCTGTCTAAATTTTAACCATGTTCCATATTATAATTTCTTGGTAATTAACAATTTCTGGTGTTAGGTATTCCTTACTGTTATCTTTCTTGGTTAAGTATTATAGTTATATTTACAGAAAGGATATGAGGCACAGGCTATTACATCAGGTTCAGTCTCACTGCATGGTACCTTATGCAAGTGTCTTCTACTTTAGCCTTGGTCCAACCAAAACATTGTGAGTGGATTTAATAGATGAAAATCCAAAAGAAGCCTATCACATATGTGCATATATGAGGGTGTACCCAAAAGAAACTGGAATTTTGCAATATTTTATTCACTTAGTTTTACATGTTCACTTTTTTACCACCTTCAAAGTATTCTCCATTTGAAGCAATGCATCGGTCCAGATACTCTTTCCACTGTTCGAAGTTGTCCTGGATTCTTGTGAAGTGATGCCTTTTAATACCCCTGTCGTTTTTTCCTTCACCTTTTCTACATCTGCAAAATGTTTTCCTTTAAGAACTTCTTTCATTTGGGGGATTGAGTGAATAGGAAGGGTGGGTAAGCAGGGTCTTGCCATTTTTGGTTAAAAACTCTCACACTCAGGGTGGTGTGCACAGACGCAATGTCATGGTGAAACCACCACTCTCTGCTTGCCAAAGGTTGGGGCATTTTCGTCTCACTGTCTTGCAAATACTTTAGAACTGCCACATAAAATGTCTGGTTAACAGTTTGACCAAGAGGAACAAATTTTGTGTGGACAATTCCTTTTGCATTGAGGAAACAAATCAGGATCATCTTGACGTTGAACTTCACTTGATGTGCTTATTTGTTCTATTCCAACACTAGTTTAATAAAAGAATAAAGCCAATGAAGGAATCTCTTCATGGTTGCTCAATCTGTTAGAAATAGCAACTAAATTTTCCTCAAGTGACATTCTACATGTTTTAAAAAGAAGGTCACATTGAATAAGTATGTCTTAAAAAGATGTAAAGGTCATGGCTTCAAAGCTTTCAGTCAAAAGATTATTCAATCAAGATGACATGTTGCAAGGGAACTTGGACTGAATTAAAATGGGCTACACACTTTCATACATTTGGCCATTAATCCAATCCCATGTTTGGTTGTTAGCCTTATTGTGGTTAGGGAACTGAAAATGTGACTACAGGACATGAAAGCATACTTCATATTGGTAAGTTATCAGTAGGTAACTGAGGTTCAGTTATCTAAAGTCTCTGCCAATAGAACATGGACTGGTTTAGCCCTTTAGCATTTAAACCTTCCATATCCAGCCAAAATATTCCACCTATTCTACTTTCAAACTAGCCAGATCTGGCCTCTCGCACTTACCCTACAAAATTATTATAAAAATCTGAAAGCTACTAGATAATGCAGGACTAATTCAAATCAATATGAATAAAAAAAGTATTACATCTGACAGAGAAATCTTTCAGTAAGCAAAATGCCAGTAGAAAAGTATTCCCAACTAGATACAGCAAATAACTTTTGTATTTTATAGTAAAACAACTGTAGTATGTACTCAATGGTAATAGTCTTGGAATTTTTGTCAGAACCAACACTGTCAAGATGTCATCTCTCACAACAGTTTCTTTTGATCTATATGAAAGTTTAAATGGAAAATTTTTAACAGAATATTACCTTGTGTGAAATCTGAATATATTTGTAAATTTTTGAATTAAATGTTTAATATTCCAAGTTGTGTGTGTGCATGTGTGCACAATCCTCACCATCATCATAGTTTATATCCACTTTTCTAAACTGTTATGGGTTAGGTTTTCTGAAGCAGTGCTTTATAGCCAGATGCCCTTCATATTGCTAGTCTTATGCTACAGATGCAATAGTACCTATTTTAAACACCAGGGTAGACAGTGTATTTGTGCACACACACACAAGTTCTAAATCAGTTATAGACAACTGACCTTTTTAACTTTATGACATACATAATTTCATGATATAACCAACATATTAGCTTTTTCTAAGGTCATACCCTAAAGTAGTCTGACTAAACCACATTCAGTAATTAAATTGTTTGTTAAATTTTCAATAATTAGATGTCTGTTAAAATTCATTAATTAAATATTTGTTAAATCTTCCTTGAGTTGTGTGTCTCAATACTTAGTGAGCATTAATTTATGCAATCTGCTGAGTGCAAAATGATTGGTAATTAAGATTTATGATCAAAAGCATTCTAGCCATATTCAAACCAGCCAGTATTTTGCAGACAAACTTTGTCTCAGACTACATATGGTCCTACCTTATTTGATTTGAGAGATTAATGTTTGTGTTTTCAAATGTGATGCTTTTACAACTTTAACTATAATGAAACAATGTTATGAAGATCTATAGTAGATTTATACATCAAAATAGTAAGAAAATTTATGAAACATGGAATTTTCACTTGATAGTTAAATTATTATAGAGAAAATGTCATTATTAATAATCTTTTTATTTTTCGCCCTTAAAATTCTATAACTTGTCGCTTTTCTAGAAATCCATTATTATTTGTGTTATGGTGGCAGTGTGAGAGGAAATCTCCAGTATGTGTAACTTCTATTTTCTTTGTATTTATATCAAGGCAATTATCATTGTCATTGTTTAATGTCTGCTTTCCATGCTGGCATGGGTTGGATGGTTTGACTGAGGGCTGGCAAGCCAGAAGTCTGTACCAGGCTCCAATCAAATCTGGTAAAGTTTCTACAGCTGGATGCCCTTCTAACGCCAACCTCTCCGAGAGTGTAATGGGTGCTTTTTACATGCCACCAGCACAAGGGCCAGTCAGGCAGCACTGGCATCGACCATGCTTGAATGGTGTTTTTTATGTGCTACCAGCATGGGACCAGTCAAGCAGCACTGGCATTGACCACACACTAATGGTGCCACTGGCATGGGTGCGAATCAGGCAGTACTGTCATTGGTTTTCACAAGTGCATTGCCCAATGATTGAAGGGTACTATTAAATGGGCCAGTTATGCTGCACTGGCATAGGCCATGGTTACGGTCTCACTTGGCTTGCTGGGTCTTCTCAAGCACCGCATATCTCTAAAGGTCTCAGTCACTTGTCATCATCTCTATAAAGCCCAACGTTCAAAGGCTGTGCTTCACCACCTCATCCCAGGTTTTCCTGGGTTTACCTCTTCCACAGGTTTTCTCTATTGCAAGGTTGTGACACTTTTTCATATAGCTGTCCTCATCCATACGCAACACATAACCATACCAGTGCAGTCGTTCTCTTGCACACCACATCTGATGCTTCTGAAGTCCAGCTTTTCTCTCAGGGTGCTTCCACTCTGTAGTGCATGCACACTGACTTTACACATACAGTGAAGCATACTAGCTTCATTCCTTGCAAGCTTACGCATATCCTCATCAGTCACAGCCCATGTTTCACTGCCATGTAGCATGGCTGTTTGCACACCTGCATCATACAGTCTATCTTTTACTCTGAGCGAGAGGCCCTTTGTCATCAGCAGCAGTAGGAGCTCTCTGAACTTTGCCCAGGCTATTCTTATTCTAGCAGCTACACTCAGTGCATCCACCCCTGCTACTAACTTGGTCACCTAGGTAATGGAAGCTATCAACTATTTGTAGATTTTTTCCCTGGAATGTGACAGAAGCTGTTTTCTGCACATTTTCGGTGTTTATTGCCCCTGAGAATTTTCCACACACAAAAACTATCTTCCCTGTTAGCCTTCCTTTGATATTGCTGCACCTGTGCCCATAGCTTACACCAGGTACATCTTATGGAGTTTCTACCTATGCCTTTTCTACAGATCCAGCTGAGTCATCTACCTGAAGGGATTTGTGGTTTGTCTGCCTTCCTACTTATTAAGACTAAGGGCCTTCTATTCTAGACCTTGCTATTTTATTCTATTCTAGACCTGAAACTTCTCTAGTTCTGATAGTGACTCAGCTATTAGAGCAATCTTTTAACATCCACTTTTCCATGCTTGCATGGATCAGATGGAATCTGCTGAGGCAGATTTTCAATGGCCAGGTGCCCTTGCTATCACCTATGTCCAGTCAAGCAAGGTGATATTTCCTCATGACTTCACACACTCTCCACCAAAGACTGGAAATGAACAACCTCACTTGAATGATGGTGATGCTCGTTTACAACCATCACATGATGTCAAGAGAAGGGTTCACATACATATATATACACAATGGGCTTCTTTCGGTTTCCAGCTACCAAATCCACTCTCAAGGCTTTTGTTGACTCAAGATACCATGCATGCTCTGATGTATATAATCTATGAAATACTAGATTGGCTACCTCTCGAAAAATGAAATTTCAGTGTATGTGTAGAGTGTAGATTATTTTTATTGAGGGAATTGAAAGTAGAAATCTTCAGTTACATTTCAGATGAAACTAGTTTGTTACCTTTGTAGATATATTCTTTCTTTTGTGTAATAGCATTACCCCATCCCCTGAATATGCTACTGATTCTCATTATAGCTTCCTTATGAATTTCAGTCCTTCATCTGAGTAAGAAAATTAACTATATATCCTTTTACCTCTTACTTGTTTCAGTCATTGGACTGTGGCCATGCTGGGGCACAACACATTGGAGAATTTTAGTGAAATGAATCAGCCATGGTATTTTATTAGTACTAGTAGTTATTCTGTTAGTCTCTTTTGCTGAACTGCTAAGTTAAGGGATGTAAACTCGCCAAC
>JAOPJW010003715.1:16863850-16878101 GCA_027122535.1 Octopus maya | reverse complement strand
TTCTTTTGTGTCTCCACTGATAATTCATTCAAAACATCAATACTTAGGTAGGACATTCGTTTTAAATATATACTGTACATTGAGTTCTTTATTGCATGGCTGGTCTTCCTAATCTCCGGATTAACACAATATATAAGCATGGACCAGGTTCTGCTAAGTTTCTTTTTTGCCAAAGTTCACTTGAAGGACGTTGGTTAAGCCGATTATGATTGACGCTTGCTTGAGGTACTGCAGAGTGGGATCAAACACGGAACCGTGTGGCTGAAAAGCAATGTTTTTAACCCTATGGCTATTCCTGTGCCAAAATTCAGTAAATAATTACAACAATAAACTTGAATATCTTGACAAATGTATATAAACACTGAATGTTTATATTGATAATGTGGTGAGGATGAGTGTTGACTTGATTCTGAGTGGTCTTTTCAAACTGTCGAATATTTAAGGATAGTAGTAAAATTCTAGTAATTTTCTTTTTACATAGCAGCAGTCTTCCCAGCTTGTCCTTTCTAATCATAAAACGGTGAGCAGAAGATAATTTTAGTTGAGCATTGGTCAAGGTTGCTCAGTAACCAATAACAGACTATTTATTATGGTTTATTTCAACTACTTCCAGGGTGCTATGCAGTCAATACGTTCTCGTTTGGGTTAATTCTTAACTTTACCAAGAGGCCTAAATAATATTTTGATTTTGTTGGACTGTCAATCTTACCTTTAGAATGTGAAGATGAGTTTTATTGTTTAGGAAACCCGAATCTTACAGTGAAACTTGTTCATAATGCTGCACTGCAAGAACGTTAAGTGCCAAAGAAATTCTATTATTCATAGCTTGTGGGTTTTCTTGACTCAGAAGTGTGAAAAGTATGAATGGGAATGATGTGGATCTGTACATTTTGAAAGTATAATATTGTAAGAACACACATGGATTGGTGGAGGACTACATAAAGATTAGCACAAGAGTTCACTGTCTGAAATGATTTTGTGAAAGTTGTAATGAGAAGATGTAAAATCAAGTAAATTGATGTCAGAAGTGGTGTATCTGTCAGAGTAGAATTTAAGAAGGCAGAAATCATATACATTATGACAATGGGAAGAATGCCTTATTATCAAATTATGTGTGAACTTTCTATATGGTATTTATCTGTGCTTGTTATATAATTGAAATAAATAATGTAAGGACCAAGCTGAAAAATTAGTAATTAGTTTTGTTCCTATTTTATTTGTTTTTCCTTTTTTTTTTTTTTTTTCTTCTAGGTGAGAGGCCGTATGGCTGCAAGTACTGTGCCAAATCCTTTTCTCATTCCTCCAACTTGACCTCACACATCAGGTCACACACTGGAGACAAACCTTTTTCCTGCCACATCTGTAAGAAAAAGTTTACATTTGCGTCTCAACTAGGCCAGCACTTTCGCAGTCACAGTGACAACCGACCTTATACCTGCGAGACATGTCACAAGGCTTTTGCTGATCAAGGAGTACTTGCCAAACATCGGAAGAAACATGCCAACACAAGTGTTATAACCCCCTCTACAACCACAGTTAACATTTCTGATGGTACCATCACTACTACAGATGCTACCCAGCTGCAACTTCTGTGCATATGTGAGTTCTGTAAGAAGACATTTGTTGATGCTGCATCGCTGTTGGTACACAAAAGCCAGAAACACAGCAATGTTGAGAAAGCTTACCAATGCCAGTATTGCACAGAAACTTTCAACAACGCCAACAGCCTCAATTGGCACTTGCGTAACCATACTACACTTGTCACCACTACTAACAGTACACCTACCCTTGTAACAGCTGGTGACAGCAATAAAGTAGCAGTCGCAGTTGCAGCAGCAGCAGCTGCAGCTGCAGGTGGTGCAAACAGTTCTGGCAATCCTGTAGCTGCCATAGCTGCCTTCAGCTGTGAGTATTGCCGTAAGACATTCACTCGCTCAGACAGTCTTACTGTTCACATTCGAACTCATAGCACAGGAAATGGAGCTGAAATACCAACGATTAGCTGTGACGTGTGCAATAAAACACTGCTAAACCAGAGCAACAACGCCAGACCAACCTCAACCACTACAATCCTTAATTGTCAAAGCCAGGCAGTTCCAGATGTGAAACCTATCATCAGAGTTGTGGATCAAGAAGAAAAGCCCTCAATTGAGTATATGCCAGCTATCGAAAGGAAAGTGGAGATTGTTGAACAAGCCAATAACTATGATGGCCACAGCCAAGATGGTATGTCCATGGAGCAAAACATAAATGCTTACGCAGCTGCCATTGAGCAACAACACCAACAACAGCAAGTGACCCAAGTGGTCACCTTTGAAAATAGCAATGCCATTTTTACTCATACTGATTTACAGGTCCATTTCCCTCAAAATCATGCGACAACACAAACCTCATCAGACCAAACAGTCATATCTCAGGAAGACATTTGCTTCAAGTCATGAGTTCTGATTCCAAAATTCTTCCCTTCTCACTACTGCCCATTTTTTTAAAAAGCACACACACACACACACACACACACACACAGAGCACACCTCCCTGCCATTTCATATGTTTGTGGAATGAATTTGATACAATATAGAAGGATAAATTGATCACCAGCGGGACCTACCGTAAAATGTTTTCTGAAAAATTCTTTCTTATTGCTCTAACATCACTTTACCATCTTGGGGGTCTATGTCCGAGTCTGACTTGTTGTAATTTGTATTGACTCTCTTTCTTCATTCTGTTGTGTCTGACCACCAGTAACTTGTTATTGTTGGGGATGTAACTATTAAACCTATCAATTTTGTCTTCAGACAGAGGTCAACATCTACCATTCTTCAGGATGTGACCATTTCTTTCTTTCCCCATCCCCATTTTCTTTTCAGTAAGTATCGACACCGCTTGCTGATGTTATTCAAGGGCAGAATGTCAGTTGACGGAAGAGAGTAGGACATCTAAATACCTTTTTGTATTTAGGCTTTTTTTAATTTTGTTTCTCATTCTACATTCTGAATACAAGCCCTCTGCCAGTGTCAAATAAGCCTTTCATTTTCTTAGTGAGGTCAATACAATTCCAAAACAATTTAGTAGTACTACCAGTGTTGGTTCAAATGACTGTGCCCCCTCTTCCGAACATTGGCTTGGTTGTGTCTCATAAAAAAAAATCAGTCAAGGATAGCATGAAGTAGTAAATGGATTGTGTGGGGTAGAGTTATTTAGAGTATTGTGGAAATAGGATTGGTAGAGGTGGGTGTTGGGAGGCTATATTGCCAGTAGTAACCTCCAGACAAATGCATGGGTGCATGTGCATCTGGGAAGTGGAGCGGGTCAACATTCTCTCTTTGTATTGTCCTTATATAATTTACCCACCACCACTACCTGTAAAATGATCAACTATTTTTGAATTTCTGAGAGATGGTGAAAGAAATGTACAATAGAGCCAGCTGTGGTATTTAGTCTTGTCTCTACATTCTGAGTTCAAATCTCATTGGAGTTAACTTTTTCATCTTTTTGCAGGGATCAATAAACAAGAACCTAGTTCAAAGTCTAAATACTGATAAAGTCAACTTCGCCTTTCATTCTCATGGAATTGAAAAAAATAAGTCTAATGTGTAGTATTGTGCCAATGTAGGGAAATCCATTTTTATTCTTATTACTATGAACACCAAGGACAACAGAGTCAGCATAAGCCATGGAAATTGTTTACTGGATATTTTGAAGAATGTAAATTTCAGTGCTTCATTGTTCAGAGGTGCAGTCAACCTGTTCTTAGCTGTGTATATATACATACACATACATGTATGTGTGTGTGTGTGTATGTGTATTTATATATGCACACTGGTTAATTCTAGTTGCAAAAATTCCTTTTGCACCTCATCAAAAGGAATTATAATTATTGGCAAATGTCTTTGTTGTAACCAGTTCATTTCATTTTATCTCTAATATTTTAGGAAAGGCATGCACATCACATTTCGTCATTTCTCTACTCTTGTAAATCTGAGATTTTGTACTTATGCAAAATATGTAGAAATCTTTTTTTCTAAGGAGCGGAATAGTTAAAGGAACAGAACTTCAGGCAAGACCTTAATGATACCTATTTTGATACCGCATTCTTGAGTTCAAATCCCACTGTCATTGATTTTTTTTTTTTTTTTTTTTTTTTTTTTTTTTTTTTTTAATACTAGCAAAGTTCTAATAACATACTGTTAGTGAATTTAACTTAACCGTAACCTGATGCAATGTTAAGTCCTTAGCAATCTTAGTTTTGACTTTGTTTTGTCATTCAAGACTACTTCACTTAGTGCAAAATATAGAAAAAAAAATTTGAAAGATACATTCTAAAAACATTTGGTTTTCATGCCTACATTACACATTACAAATCATCATCACTGTCATCAGTCTCGTTGTTATTATTATTGCAAATGCTGTTAGAGTAGATGTTAAAATCTAGTGAAGTTAATATGGGATTTGTTTCTTAGTCATTGCTATTTCATTTCACTTAAATTTGTAATGCCTTAAAAAATTGAACATCATACACTCTCAATTCACCTTCTCCATAAATCTGATGCTTTGGATTCAGGTAAGGCTGCCATTATTTATAATATTAAGTACTGTGAACTGGTTACACATTTTTTTGGCCTGATTAAAAAAACTATTATTAAGTTATGAATGGTGCATTATGGCTAGAAGTGGTAGAGTAATGGAATACTTTTCACACTTAAGTTGTTCTGTTCTTTTATATTTGGGGTTCAAATCCAGCTGGAGCTTAATAAAAATAGATTCAACCTTGACCTGGAGTCAATTCAGTTGTCCACTCCCCTCCTCTATTTGTTTGTGGCCTAGTTACCAATCTAAGAAATCTTCATTATTATTTAAAGGAGCTTGGTTGGGGTAATTAGTAGATAGAACAAACTAAATACTATTTGCTATTTACTTTCATTGTTGTAGGTTCCAATATCAAATTCTGCCTGTATTGACTCTTACATTTCATCTCCCCATAAACAGAAAGGTTTATTAGTACCAATGATAAATATATTTGGTAAATTCAATTAACTTTATCTCAGCACCCTATCCCCATCTCTTCTGCAAAATAGGTCTTGTACCTTGTCAAAAGAAATCATCTTTGTCTTTGTTTAATAAATATACCAATTAATCTTACAGCCATATTCACACATCACTGATTCACATGGAATTTTAATCTCCAACCAATCTTCCACATTATGTCAAGAATCCCTTCCTCTTTTGGTGGATGGAGGACATCTTCAGTTGTTCTGTTTATTTAAAACAATTTACAAGAAGATTCCAGACAAGTTCCAATCAGTAACTGCCTAAGTAATAACTCTTTAGACTCTGCTGAACTGGTGCTGCTGCCACCATGACCACGAACAGCAACAATACTACTGCAACCACCACCACCACACCACTAACGACAACAACACTTGAGCCATTATCTATTTGAATGAAATTTAAATAAACTGTTTGTTCATACTAATTTTGGTTCTTCATTTGCAGTATTAACTTTCAGATTCCAAATGTGTGTGTGAATATATATGACTGGATGTAGCCCTTCTAGAATGACCACAGTACTTCATAATGACATTTTACTCTAGTTTCTGTGATGCTAAGTGGAATGAAAGACCTTATCCTCGGAAGGGGTGCCAGTCTGTCCATCACAGGTAACCAGAGAAATTGGTCAATTGAAGAAAAGTTAAAACTCTATTTGAAAATATACTGTATTCATATACAATTAAGTGTATGTATTACATGTGCCAAATGGTTAAAACATTTGTTTTGCAATCATGTGAATTCAGATTCTGTTCCACTACATGAATCCTTGGATAAGCTTTGTGAATGAAAATGAACAGATGGAAACTAATACTCTTAGGTGGTTCTTGCTACAATTTAAAGGAGGTAGCCTTGTCACACTGTATCATGCTGATTCAACCTGATAATTTAATTAAAGCTACAAGTGTATGTGGAATACTTAGCCACTTACATTATAGAATTCTATATTTATGTAGTTCCTTTGATCAAACAACTAGAATACTTATCAGAGTCCACAGAGAAATTTATTTACATTTATTACCAGCCTATATTTCTTAAGCTGTTTTACATGGTCAACAACAACAAACTAGAATTCTTTGATATAGCACAATACCTCTTTAGAATATCTGGTATTTCCTATCTTTCCACCCCTCTTCAGTATTAAGTCAAACTAAAGAAGTATTTCATATCAAAACCTAAGAAGATGAAACTACTAAACAGCATTTAGTATGGTATTCTATCTACTAACTACCCTGACCATCTTTAAATAATGATTTCTGATTTAGACATAAGGTCAGCAATTTTTAGGTGTAGAGGGTTAGTTGCGTTAACACTGACCCCAGTGCTTGACTAGTATTTTGTCTCATTTTTTCAGGGTCAATAAAATATAGTTGAACTCTGCAGGATTTGGACTCAGAACAAATATCACAAGGCGTTTTTTTTTTTCTGATATTGACAATTCTGCCAAAGCACTGCCCTTAATTGTTTCTAACATAGATGTGAGATCTCAAATAAGCATAATGAGATCACAATAAACATAGTGAGATGGCAAATAAATATAGGTGAGAGATTACATATAAGCACAATCAATTAAATCACCCATGTTTGTTCCAGATGTGATATAATGATTTTACAGCAGGTCTGTACCACTCTTCTGTGCTTTCTAAGTGAAAGAATTGTAACCTCTCAAATTATTAGTGTGGCAGTAACTATGAGGGAGGTTTCTAGCTGTTGCTTATTTGATTTCACTTACCATTTAAATCATTGTCATTAGAACAAGGTTAGGGTTGGGAGGATGACTGTGACTAAATTGATTCAGTATTTGACTGGTACTTATATTTAACCCAAAAGGATGAAAGGTAAAATTGATTTGATAGGATTTGAACTTGCTTCTTTCAACTGCCTCTTTGTAAAAATGCTAGAAGGTAGATGATGTGGATTGGTTACAAGTTCTCTCACTAATATAAAATAATTAATAGCAGGTTGGTGTATTGCTAAAAAATGGCTGAGCTTTTTATTTCTACATACCTACTTCAATACTGGAACTTCCCAATTAGTAGTATCAAGAGCTAATTATTCTACACATAAAAATGTGATTGTTAAGTCAATATACTGGATCACTGTGCACATGGTTAAATGTATAAATCTTTAATACTATGACCATTGTGTGATTGTCTTTCCTTGCAAGACAATTTGTCTGAATAACATAAAACTGGTACACTCCCTATTTCACAGAACAATATTCAGCAATAGGAAGAACAGCCTGTTGTAACAGTAATTATTGCAATGAGAATGACCATCCTTGCAAGCATGGAAATATGGATGTACATAGAAAAACATGTATGTGTTAGTTTGTATATATACATCTAGTTTTAATGTTCAGTTTTCCATGCTTTCACGTTAGATGGAGTGTAAGGCAGATTTTTCTCTAGTGGCAAACCCTCACGGCCAGACAAGTTTTTGCAGAATATTGGAAATAAATGAAACTGCTTATATGACAGTCATTTACAACTATCATGCAATGTCAAGGAGACCCTTATAGTCAAATTGGATACACTGTGACAAAATAAGGAGGCATACAATTTGAAAGCTTATTTTTGATCTTCTCTCATTGATTCATAGTCAGTTTGAGCAGTAAGGGATGTGGTTAACTAGGAAGGAGTGAAAAATGTAGAATATTGCAACAAAACATAAGTGGACGTTTTTTTTCTCATTTCAGATATTGGATTGTGGCCATGCTGGGGCATCGCTTTCAAGGGTTCAGTTGAACAAATTGACCCCAGTACTTTTTAAGCCTCTTTTGCCAAACTGCTAAGTTACAGGGTTGTGAAGTGGGGTCAGGGGTAAGGAAACAAAAACATGTGGCAGGCTTTTTCAGTTTACATCTACCAAATTTAATTACAAGGCTTTGGTCAGTCTGGGGTTGTAATAGAAGACACTCACCCAAGGTGCCACACAGTGGAACTAAACCCAGAAACGTATAGTTTGGGAGCAAGTTTCTTGTCACACAGACATGCCTGCTTATTTGTCAAAGTTACAAGAACAGCAAAATCTTATGATTTAGGATTGGAAGACTGTTAGGATAAACAGATAATTGTGCCTCTATGCAGTCACTTGACCTGCTAGAGATAGCAGCCAAAATCTCCCTCAACCCCCATTTAAAAAAAGGACATTTTGATGATTACAGCAAATGCTTTGATCTGGATCTAAGAAACATCCAGGGTGTAATTAAAGAGAAAATGTCAAGTTTTGACATACTTGATGAAAGAGCCTCAGCCCCTAAATAGCAGGTCATACTCTCTTTTGGAAGGTATCACATTATCATTAGACTATACAAAGTGCCTTTTTGAATGACAAACATGTCTACAAAGAGGAAGAAGATACATGGAGGGGGTATTACAGAGAGTCTAGAAATAATAGAGGAGTAATAAAGATAGTAATCATTACTTAAATATCTTAAGAATAAAACATTTAGGCTTATGACAAGAGGCAGCACCACCAGAGTCTTAAGCCAATATGCAAACAAATCACCATTTTTAGATTCACTTTTCTGCATGCTGTCATAGGTTTGATGAGACTTGTTCAGGAAGTATTCTATGGCTAAATACCCTTTTTGTTGCCTAGATGATATCTGACCTGACTAAAGGGAAAATGATTCTCAATGTATGTAGAAAATGGGTATACACCAGACCAAATATTATTTAGTAGAGAGTGCCACTCCCTACATGCAAAAATATATTAAAAATACACTAGTAATGAAGAACAGTTATTAGCTTGTGATTGAATTTGGTAGGCAAAAGTTACTGCTGTATGTGTATGTGCTTCTAGAGAGAGGGATACCAGTAATAAGGTAAATAACATATTCTTTGGAGGATGCAGAAACTGGGGAGTGAGTGTGATTCTGGACAAGTATTATTAGACCTAAGCAAAGTATAATCTTATTTGCACCAACCAGATCTTAGAATGCCTTACAGAATATATGGAAATTTGAATGCAAAACATTTTATTGATTTGGCTATTTAAAATAATCCTTTCTATTATAGGCACAAAAATTGAAATTTTGAGGGAGGGGCTACTCATATTGACCCCAGTACTCCAAAAGGATGAAAGGCAAAGTCAACCTCAGTGGAATTAGAATTCAGAATGTAAAGACAGATGAAAAGCCACTAAGCTTTTCATCTGTCTGGCACATTAGAAAATCTGCCAATTCACTGCCTTTAGCTATTTAATGACTTGAAAACATTTTCCAAGAATCTCTTATTCATGAAAAGTAAAAATAAGTAAACAATATGGTTAATATGGAGTGCCCAAATGAGTCTTAACAATAATAGAAACATTTTGTTACTTAACTACTAAAATTAGCATTAAGGTGGAAGAGATTTTTGAGGAGAGCTCCCACTGCTGGAAACAAGTTTCTTTCTGTGCATGTAGTAAAGATATGATCATATTCAATAGAAAATAGTTTTAAAACAGGAAAAGACTAAATATCAAGTTGGATGCACAATATTATCTCTTTTCAACTAGAAAACTATAGAGCATCATGTTTACTGATTGTGGTATCAAAAACCAACTAAATTGGTATGGATGATATACATACTAATGATAGGAAGTAGCTACAGGAAGATTCAGGAGATAATAATTATAGACACAAGCAAGGCTGTGTGGTTAAGTTCTCTTTGCAACAACATGGGGCAAGAAGCTACAACTATAGCCTTGAATACATCAAAGTCTTGTGAGTGGAAACTAAGAAGCCTGTTCTATATATTTATGTGCATGCATGTGTCTAACATATCCACTTCTCCAAATATCATGAGCTATAAGTAGTGATATTGCCAATTCCTTTTGTGAACAAATTATCCACTGGCTCTGTACCTTAGAAGGTAAGGGTTAGTGACAGAAAGGGCATCTGGTTGTAAACCAGTGCCTCGGTAATATATATTTATCTAATCCCTGCAAGCATTGAAAAACAGATATAAACAGGAACAAATAATTGAAACATTGGATATCACAAATGAGATAATTGTATATTCAAGGATAGAATAAATAAATGCTAAATCAATGATTTAAATATAGGTGATCAGAAATATAAATTCTTTTGCTGCTTTCTGTCATCTAACTGAAGCCATGTTGGACCATCACTTTCAAAGGTTTTTAATCAATTATTGCATACCCAAGTACTGATTTTATCTACCTCTAATTGTCAAACTGCTGTGTTACAGAAAATATACAAAAACATTGTCAGTTACAGATAAGATGGATTGTCTACCAAATTCCACTCTCAAGTTAGTTAATCTGAGATTAAAGAGTGAAAATACTTGTCCAAGGTGCTATATAATGAGATGAGGTCCAGAACCATATGGCTGTGAAGTAAACTCTTAAACACACAACCATGTCAGTTCTTATATTTGTAGGTTTGGACTGGAAGAAGGAGCTGTACCCATGGACTGAGTAGGCCCACTGAGATTAATGTGGTTAATGATTCTTTTGAATAGTTGAAGGTGATGGCTGCAGGGATAATATGAAGTGCTTAGTGTGGGGTCTGGCAGATACAGTAGATAGCAAGACAAGTCATTCAAGAGTGCTCAAGTGAAGTGCATTACAAAACAAGAAACACATATTTGCTGTTTGCAGAATGGCTTAATATTTATTATAATTTTACAGGTGATGAATGGTAATTGTTATTACAAGTCTTCCATAAAAACTAACTGTAGAGCAGTGAAACTGGCACATTAGGCAGAGTACCTTATGTTGTCTAGTTTGGTACTCTTCATATATGATTTGCAGTTCCACCAAGTGTCTTATTTTTTTGTCCTTCTTGAATCAATAAATGAATGTACAAAATGATACTGTATTCCAAAATAATGCTATACAAACTGATTTTTTGTTTCAGAAAATGGGTCCATAAAAATCTAGACTAATCATTGCTATTGCACAGTTCGTATTACCTGAAGACTTATTTACATAAGAAATTTTAAAATATTTGTATGATACATGGTAGCTTTATCATGGATTGACAGAGAAAAACAAATTTAATGTATTAACATGTTGTTATGTATTTCTACAATAAATGCTTCTTATACAAAAACTGAAGTAGTTCAATGAAAATAGAGGACTTTTTTTTAACATCTCAACTTGATTGAGACATTAATTTATGAGAGAAAATAAAATAAAATAAAATTTTCAAACCATCCAGATTATGTTCCTATGAAAGTTAAAATCAATAAAAATTGTAATTAAAGTAGTGACTTAGTATATTTTCATTAACTTTTCTATTTCTAGATTATCAGGTAATCTTTCTGCCAACTTAAAGAAAAAGTTTTACAAAAATAAATTTCTCTTTTTACAAGGGCAAAATGCTCCTTAGTGTTTGAAGTTCAGTATCTTAGATTTCATGCCATAACACCTGAAAAATAATGGGTTTTTTTAATGCCAACACCAAGATCATAAGATATTGTTGCTCCTTTAGAAAAGGAACACCAGAAGTAGTACATTGAATTAGAAAATCAAGGTAGCTAGGTCAGAGATTTGACAATATAATGTTAAATCAATTTTCCCAGTTGAATATTTATTAGAAATCACTGGAGATGAAGTAACATTTTTATGATACCAATTTCTTACATACCCAAAGAATTTTAGAGAAACAGAAATGTAGTTTGTGTTTACTTATCAATATCTTTAGTAATTGTGGCTCACAACACTTCCTCACAAAAAACAATCATTCTATGGTTTCTTGTCTGTTTTCTCTTTATTGAAGATAATATTATGATGTCACACAAGTTCTTCCATTTATTTCATAAATGAGTCTTCTCTGATGTGCATTAGATATATCCCTTGTATTCATAGTTCTTAGTGTATATCTTGTAAATGGACTCAAATACCTGCTTCATGCTTTTTGGAAGAATGGCATTTAGACTATTAAGCATATGGTTGTTGCAAGACATGAGCAAACAATAAAGGCTGGAGTTTAAGATGTTCTGCAAAAAAAAAGGTAAAAAAGAGAAAGAGAAAATTGCTTAATTAAGAAGAATTTTGTTTCAATCATAGAAATTAGTCATATGAAAGTTATTAACTTTCAAACAAGAGATGTTTTTTTTCCTTTTCATTTATACAAGAATTGGTTGGCTAGTTTTGCAAAAATTGGAAATATGTAGAAATTGTTAAGAATCAAAATTTTTTCACTTGGTCACTTATTCGCAATTAAAGAATAAAGTGGGACTTGAAATATTTTTCTGTTTGATAGAATGAGTTGAGATATTATAAACTTAAGATTTTTACAGCTGTGACAGAGAACAGTGAAATGTAGCCATATCTTAAACACCAATTGTATTGTTTAACAGTTACTACCAGCAGTATAACAGCT
Organism: Octopus maya; assembly: GCA_027122535.1. Classification (NCBI taxonomy): domain Eukaryota; kingdom Metazoa; phylum Mollusca; class Cephalopoda; order Octopoda; family Octopodidae; genus Octopus; species Octopus maya. Next base: position 16,865,716 of record JAOPJW010003715.1, on the reverse strand, counting down.
ACTGCCACCATTAGCACTCAGTAATAGCCACTGTCATCAGCCTCAGTGAGAGCTACTGCCAGCAGTATTCAATAGTACCTATGACTATCAGTACTCAATAATCACTTCTACTAGCAGTACTCAGTAATAGCTACTGTCAGCAGCATTTGTTAACAGCTATAACTATTGCAACTATAAAAATTACAGGAATACAACAGAGTTTAATTGCTAAACAGTTCAGTATTTTGTAGCAAAACTACAAGTGATTGTATTGTGTCAGATATTAATCTATTTCAAACTTTTTCTGTTAATGTAGAACGGGTGAGGAAAGGATAAACATAGCTTTGCACATCATGTGATTTCCTTATCCATAAAATTGTTTGGTACTAATGACTGAATATGACAGTATAAACAGGTTTCTTATGTAATTAAATCAAAGAGGAATCTTACCTTTACAGTTGGTAAAAGAGTCACATTTGAATATGCAGCAATGAATTCAGCTATCACATAATTGACCACACTGTTCAGCTCTGATTTGTGGATGGACATGCTATTTATCAGTCTGTAGGTAATAAAAGAGCAGTTTAAGTTGTATTTAGGTATATAAAACAGTAACTTGTGATATAGAAAACTCCTGAACTGTAAAATGAGATTAAGTATATTATCATCGCCATTGTTTTGTGTGCGCTTTTCTATGCTGGCATGGCTTGCACGTTTTCTGAGGTAGTGTCATCTGGTTGTAGCCAGATGTTGTTCTTGTCACCCTTTTTAGTCACATGTGCAGGGACAGTGCATTTATATCTGTACCTATCTATACAGACATATATATACCGTTTTTTAAAGAAAAGGTACATTATATGCCTGCATGTTGTTAGAATTAACAACAAAGAGTTGGAATCAATATGCATTTTACTTTTAATTATATACACATATCATAGGGCCATTAGGGAAAAGAAACAGGCATGGAAGGACTGGAAGAACGGTAGTAGCAGGGAATTGTATCAGACTGCCAGAAGGGAAACTAGAAGACAGGTTTATTTAGCCAGAGAGGAAGCAGATTAAGAAAAAATTTGCCAATGTTCTGCATCATTAGGACCAAAGACTTGAAGTGTTTCATGTTGCAAGACAGTGCGTAAGAGAGAATCGTGTTGTCAATGGAGAGAAATGTGTCTGCATGGATGACGGCTCACTTGCATTTAACGAGGTTGCAAGAAGAGAGACTTAGAGACACCACTATGAGATGTTGCTAAATGAAGAGAATGAATGGGAGAAAGATAGTCTGCCAAATGTCGACCCAACAGAGGGATTAGCTATCCGAATTGACAGTACCTTGGTAGATAAGGCAATTAATGGTATGAAGACAGGGCAAGTCCCTGGCCCACCGAGAATCACTGCAGAGATGCTTAAAATATCTGGCGGTGTCGGCTATAGTCTAGTCAACCAGGTGATACATGGAGGAGTCATACCCAATGACTGATGTAGCAGCACCATAGTCAACTGTTACAAAGGTAACAGTGATGCTTTAGATAAAAATAATTACAGAGGTATCAAGTTGTTGGATCAGGTAATGAAAGTCACGGAGAGGGTCATACCCCAACTAATTAGGGAGAGAGTCAGTTTAGATGAGATGCAGTTTGGGTTCGTGCTAGGGAAAAGCACTACTGATCCTATATTTCTGGCAAGACAGCTTCAGGAGAAATACCTAGCCAAAGATAAACCTCTGTACCTGGCTTTCATTGACATGGAGAAAGCCTTTGACAGGATCCCCCGTTCCCTTATCTGGTGGTCAATGAGGAAACTAGGGATAGAAGAATGGTTAGTGAGAGCTGTGCGAGCCATGTACAGGGATGCTGTCAGTAAGGTGAGGGTTGGCAATGAGTACAGTGA
>JAOPJW010003715.1:16852170-16863750 GCA_027122535.1 Octopus maya | reverse complement strand
GTGTGTGTGTGTGTGTGCATGCACATACACACACACACACACATGCAAACACACACTAGCTGAGTATCCTGTCATTGTCGGATAATTTTCATAATAGAATATCTTGGCAGACTTTTGGAATAGCACACTCTAAGTTGAATTTTCTCCGCTTAGATGGATATTTTCCTAAATTTTTCTTTTCACCATACCCTTGCAAATGATGATGGTGGTGCCAGGGAGAGGTGGTGGGGCTGAGAGCTTTTTCTGAAAAATAATTTTTGAAAATTTATGAATCTCCTTCCCCACTTCTGGATCGATTTTGTCCAATTTTTTTTTGCAGTATGTACTTAAAAACAATGGAAGATGCCTTTTTGATTAAAAAAAAAATGATAAATTTATGAATTTTTCCAAACACCACTTCCCCTACTCTATCAATTTTGGGCAATTTTTTTGCACTATACACTTAAAAACTATGGAAAAGCTTTGATGGCTAAAAAACAATTTTGGAAATCAGCAACTACCATTATAATCCTCAAACAATAGTTAAATTTAAAAAAGAATTTTTCATTAGCCCTGCTCTGCCTTCAATAAATCCTAAAATTTCAGCTTTTTTTCAAAATTTCATTTAATCATAGTTTTAAAATACAGTCAGTCCGAATCTGCAATCTATTTCTGTTTATAATTTCAAAATAGTTTTCAGACAAAAAGGTATGCAATTTAAGGGAGATTTAGATGTTTTTAGCACATCCCAGATCGCTTGGTACCTTCCTTGTTTCTTTGTCCTATGTATTGGACAAAACATTTCAGCAGGGAGAGGAAGTGGGGGCACAGATGTATAGTTATGTATTTGCATGGCTGAGTCCAATTTGCTCACTTGCCTTGTGTCTCACTGCTTTCAGATATCTACACTCTTAAGACATTAAGATGTTAGTGTTTAGCAGACAGAAGTTTGTAAATGACAGCTACCTTTTCGCCTCCTAATTTAATTGGAGTGGAAATGAAATATTGCTATGCTAGCTCTCTTGAATGGGACTCCGTTCAGTTACAGCTGTGGTTCCAAAACCTTTTCAGACTGCCGGCCCCTTGATACCAAGGTCACATTCCTAGCGCCCCACCCCAAGTAACCATCACAAACATATGCCTCTTTCTCAAGCAAATTCAGAGCAACTGTATTTCACAAATAAAACTTAACCTAATGAACCCATTATTTTATTGTGTTTACAGAAATCGCTATCTCACTATCGCTCCACTTTTTACATGAATCACTTACCTATTATCGCCCTAGTTTTCTTCAATGCCCCCTTAGAACTTTCCACCGTCCCCACGGGGGCAATACCACCCACTTTAGGAACCACTGAGTTACAGCATTATAGCCTAAAACAGGCAATTATATAGTTGCCAAAAGTAATGTGCTGTGTCAAGACAGAGAATTCATGTGTTAATAGCTTCCACATGAAGATAATCAAAGTTATTCCCCTTGAAGGTGAGACTTTTCTAGCGCCTGTTTTGTAGTAAACGATGTTTGCTTTATTTTAATACATTTTCTTTTTATAGGTTTATCTGAGATGTCTTTGCCGAAAAATAAACCACTTCTCTTAATTCGTACTGAAAGAGTTATTCCTACGGTTGTTATTTCCGAACATTGAATCGTGGAACATATCTTTGATCAAAGACAATGTGGCCTTGATGATGCCGTGTTTTTTTTACTTATCTCGGACTATGCTGTCAAATGTTTCCTTAGTACCTTTAAGACAATTTGTGCTATTTGAGGGAGATGTGACTGTTTTTTCTTTAGACATCAGTAAGATATAGTGTCCTTTTTAGGAGAATTTATCTGATGATTTTTGCTTTCGTTTCCAAAATATGAATGAATTTTAATGAAAAAGTTAGGAATTAATAACATTCTTTATCATGTTATAGTTGTTTGTAGCATGTCTAATCGTTTGTTTCTTTGTAATTATAAAAATAGGAACATGAAGGAATCATGCAACCAATTTGTTGATTGGATGATAACTTAAAATGATTATATTTGTAGCAATCATAATTTAATAGACTGGACATCTATTTTCGTTCTGAGATCAAATTCTATTGTCGTTGATTTTAGATTCTATCATCTTTCAGTTTCCATGTACCAGCCAAAACTACACGGTGTCCACAAAGTCTGGGTACTTGGGGATTAGCACATACTTTAAAAAATTATTATTTCTTATATTTAATTGTTTATGTTATGGTTTTATTTACTCCATGTACCCAGACTTTGTAGACACCTTGTATAGTAAAAGACACCTGCCCAAGGTCTTATACAGTAGGACAGTACTTGAAACCATATGGTTGCAAAACAAACTTTTTAATCATGCAGCAATTCTTGGGTTTCTAATTTAATTTCTAAAAATTTGCATGCTTAGGAAAAAATCTGATGTTCTTTTGATTACACCCCCACCCACCAACCATGCAAATTAATTCTGAAAGATCAATTTTTAATTCATTGTGATTATCTCCCACTTTTCTTTCAGAGTAACTGACAATTCTCACCAGATTTTTATTGTTTTCTTTCTCCAAATAAAAGGCAAATTTGAATTTAATGAGTATGTTTTCGCATTTGCTAATCCTTAAATAACTTCTTGACATAATATTTAAATATGTGGATGTTATTGGCTCACTTGGGTTAATTGGAGCATTAATTACTGTTGTGAGAAAAGACATTAATGTAAAACAGCATAGAAATTTGAAACAAAAATCATTAATTTTAACTTCATACAAAAAATGCTTTTGGACAGATACAAGCAAACATGAAAATATTTTAAACAAGCAGCAAGGTTGTTTTATATCCCCATAAAACTAATAAAGAAAGGTAAAATAATAAGTTGGGTAAGAATTTGTTCAAGTCGGTTTATTGAATTCTCCCAGTTAAGTATTCATTCATCGTTATATGAAGCCATTTTAACTCTGGAGCCCTTATTCAATTTGCATAGCCCAGCATCTACATCAAACTGCCAATTCTGTTAAATTGTATAGAATATGTAGCTATTGGGTTGAGTTACATAAAATGGTGAGTATGCAAAATTTGCAATGTTATATCATAAAAGAAAAAAAATAGAAAAAAGAAATTTTTTGTCTCTCCCTTCTTTTATAGTGTATTTGACTTTTTGTAACTTCTTGCTTTCAAACTCATAGTGATGGGCCATGGATTAATTTTCAAACTTATGGTATTAGGGCATGAATCAGGTTTCAGATTCACAATATTCAGGCAATGGTGAATTTTTAAATTTGTCAATGTTGTACCTATTTGCACTTATTGTAGGAACCATGAGGACTTGTAGAAACTAATTACTCTTGTAGAAGCTAGCTGTACTTGCTATGGAAGCCATATATATTTTATGCACTTTATTACTCCAGTCCTCAAAATTTTGCACAGAGAATGATGTATAGATTTCTCACAGAATAATTCCTGATTTTCTGATTAATATCTAAAGTGGTAGTATGTTGTCTACTTAATGTGACAGTCCCATGAAAGGGAATAATACTACTAGGAAGCACCGCTTCCTGTCGGCCTTGACACATTTCCTGTGTCCTTATGTTTACAAAGGGGGAGATAAGCACCTCCACCCAGCAAAGCCACCATCCAGAGACTAGTTTCTGAGTCATTGCTTGTCATCAGTCTGGAGTAGCATGGCTGGCTTGCTAGCTGTCGATGCCTATCTGCCTCTATAAACATAAAAAATAAAAGATACTCTTCATATAAAGTCAGGAAAGTTTCTACTTAACAATGCACTTACATGAAAAACTCAGCTTTGAGCAGTGGATAGTCACAATTGTGCTACATACAGAGAAATAGGTTTTCCATGCGGCTTGATACAAAATGATGATCAGTGGGGAGTAGCTGCTTCACAGTCACATTTAAGACAGTGAAGCCTCATTACAGCTCTATTATTGGGCTTAGAAGTGAAATAACTCTTGAAGAACATCATTTACATTTTTTTATATGCATAGTCTTTTGCTTTTGTCTCATGAAATGCAGCTCTGTTACTTCTGCCCAGTGAGTTGTGTTCTGCTCCCGCTTATAAAAAAGGAAGCTGGTAACACAAATAAGAGTTATTTCTTAGATTTATTTACTTACCTTGACAATAATTTAGCACAGTTACATATTGCTTTTTCTGCAGATTTATTGTTGCTTAATTTATCTTGGGTTCCTTCACCAACCACAGCAATTATCAAACGTTAGACAGGTCAAGGAGAAAAAAACCGAACTAACACCAAGAGAGATTCAGGCTCAAAAATATAAAAATGATTAACATAATGCTTCATTAGACTAAAGATTCAATTGTTTTGCCGTCTCTAACCTAAAGTGTATCCTAATTTTCTATTATAAAACAAAGAAATGAAAATATTCACTTTCCTTAAACAGCTACTAAGCTTATCAGATGAACTGTATATAGTAATTTAGCTTCATTCTTTTACAGCCTCTACATACTGTTTTTGGCTCTTAACTCTTGTGGAAGGTGGGAGCAATAGAATAAGAAAAAAATACCTTCTGCATCATAATGCCAATTTTTTTTGTCTTAAATAAAATTAATAAAATTTACATGATATATGATGTCCAAAATATCTTATGAAATACATCATGCACAGAAAGTTAATCTAAAAATAAATCCTGAAATACTAGTTTGCTTAAAGTACTCAATGAAATATAAATTTGCAACACTGTTCTTGTGTAGTGACCATCACTTTTGTTTAGAGGGCATCTATACTAAGATGGTTGACCTGGCATTTCTGCACATTATACCATCATTTTTTATTGCCTACAAGGGGCTAAACATAGAGGGGACAAACAAGGACAGACAAAGGGATTAAGTCACTTACATCGACCCCAGTGCATAACTAGTACTTAATTTATCAACCCCGAAAGGAGGAAAGGCTAAGTCAACCTTGGCAGAATTTGAACTCAGAATGTAACGGCAGATGAAATACTGCTAAGCATTTCACCCGGCATGCTAACGTTTCATTTTACAGCTGCTTTTTCATGTTTGCATGGGTTAGAGACGTCTTCTCTTGCACAGTGTCTCACCATATATTATGATCCCTTGTCATCTTTGTGAGGTTCAGCCTCTTGAGATCAGCTTTCCTGTCTCAAATTAGTGCTTGTATTTTTTTAATATCAATTGCAAAAAAAAAATACCTAGAAAAGGATATGTTTTACTATTCCAATGAAACTTGGAAGTGTCAGCAAGATGACATCTGTGTATTCTGTGAGCAGAATGTTCAAGACATCATAGAGAGCTTGGAAAACAGCCTCAAAGGTAGCTGCATCAAGGTTTGAAAGAGGCACGAATTGGCAACCAAATATAATGTGTAAAGCTGTCTGGGGTGGTATGTTTTTCTGAAAGGAAACAAAGCAATGTTGTTAGATAAAAATTGATTACTTTAACACTGATTTTGTAGGGAAGGAATGCATTTTTCTTTGTGGGAACAATTCATTGCAACTAGATTTAGAGAACTAATACGAAGACATGCCATAATTGAATATATAGCATTGTAAAATAGCACCATGCAGTCAACTCTAATATATGCAACCATTAAGCGATACAGAGAAAGAGATTATTAGCCAAATCTCTCTCAATACACTTCTTAATCTTTTTGAAATGAAGGGCTACATTTTTTGAACTCAAATTCTTAAGAGTGCACAACCCATGATTGATGGCCACAACTTAGACACAGATTAAATGATTCAACTTGGACTGCAATGACCAGATATGTTACCATCATCATACTTATATATTCCAGTAGCATGATCTGCTATTTGTGCTGAAGGTTTAATGAAACAGAATCGGTTGGAATAACTTAATTACATCAACAACAGTTCTAATTTGATAAAATTAACCATATGACACTCTTCCCAACTCCTGTATCCACAATAGCCATGATTTCTAAACGTTTCATATCCACTGTTAACTTAGGATCTGAACTTCATCCTTCTGTTTGGTTTCTACTCTACAGTACCACCTAGAAGAGAAGATTACACAATACGAAAGCATAATGTACCCTCATTAAGAATACCTTCTTTTGTAATGGCACTTTTGAATGCAATGTTCACAGTCTTTACGAGGAAGATAGCAGCTGTCATGATATAATCGACGTTTAATAAACAGCACAACTTACCTTCAACATTTTCAATTCCAAATGAAGCAGTGGTATGTATATTTTAGTCATCTTGTCCATATTACAATGCCATTGTAGCTGCTGGAACATCAACTGAGTCGAGTTCAATATCTACAAACAGAAACTGAAGTCTAAGGGGAAAATAGCAAGAACAAAAGGAATAAATGGCATCTTTTGAACAGACAGAAAAAAAAACTCACATTTTTTGTCTGAAAGCAAGAGATAGCATAATCCACTGGATTACCTTTAATAATTTACATGGAAAATATTTAATGAATGTTGCAAGAATGAAAGTAAACTCAACATTATTGGAATTTGAACTTGGAACTGTAAAAATCCAAACTATACACCAAAAAGAAGGATCAAGGATCTTCCCTCTTTTAATAATGCATTTTCTGAGGGAGAAAAAAGTTAATTTTATAGTTGATCAGCCTTTTCATTATAATATAATAATATATAACGATATAATATAATAAAATACTCTGTGTTTCAATTAAATTTGAAAATGAAAAAGTAAAAGAGATTCAATAAAACTTAGTTGTTTATTGGTACATTAAACTGGTGTTTGAAACATGGGTGTTGAATAAAAGAACATGAGACAGTCTGAAGCAAGATGGTACCAAAAGTGTTACATCAATTGCTAAAAAGTTAAGTGATGGTTTGGGAGAATTTTAAAGCCTCAGATAAAATGTCTTGCAGTATTCAATCACAGCACATCATGTTCTGAGTTCAAATCCCACTGAAAATCTACTTAGCATGTCATCCTTCTAGGAGAAATAAATTAAACTACCAATCAAACATTGGTGTTGATTAATCAATTGATTATACTCTGCCTGAGAAATATGTGACTTCATGTCAATTTAGAAACTGACCACTTATACAGTGGTCACACTTATTACTGTGGTGAGCTGTACATCTCATGGTATCTGTTTACAGCTAGGTTGAATGGACCAGAGAATGCTAAGTATCACAGTGACAGAGACAGTGCCAAAATAAGAAGACTACGCTTTTTGAGCAACCCACTCAAAAGTTATGGTTATACCAGTGAAACTATATCAATCAACAAAATTAGACAGGTACAAAACCATACATCTGCAGTGGAGAGACAGTTGACCACATTGATCCTATATGAATGGTACTTGTTTTAACAACTAGAAAGTTTCTATGCATTGTCAAAGTGTCTTCTGACATACCAGCCAAGTTCCCATGAAATTATATCTTATTATCTTTAACAAAAAAAAAAAGACATATTAGATAATGTAATCCTAGACACTCCTAAAAGAGGATAAAATGGTGATGGCCATTAATCATACATCTGCTTAATCAAAGTTGTCCAACAGTTTTTTTGTGTCAGAGTGTTTGTGTGTGCACGCTTGATTTAATACTTTACCATTTCCCACTCCTGGTCAGATTACTTACAGTTTTTTGAAGCTGAGCATTTTCAAATACATTTTTCTCCAGTAGAATCTGAAACACTTCAGTTGCAGTGGTGATTTCAGTCAAGTTGTTCAATCCAACATCAGTTTTCTAGGAATAGTTAAAAAAAAAAAAAGCATTTTCATTATATATCTGATGAGATGGGCATGTCCTGTACACCTACAAAACTTTAAGTCATATGGAATTCAGTCAAACTTATTAAATACAACTCTAACCAAATGTATTGAGTAATTTCTTTCATTTGTTCACTCACTCATGTAATTATATATATATTATTTAGGAACTAAACCCTTACACCCACTGCATAGTTTCAGAGTAAATTTTAATGCAAGTAATATTAATGAGCCAAGAGAAAACAAGAACTACACCATTTTTCTCTCAGTATGAGCCCTGCAATATTTCTTAGCTTGATTACAATCTTGCAAAGAGGAAATATTAGATAAACTGAGTTTAGATTCCAAAATAATAAAAAAGGATAATCAGCTTGAATAGCTTAGCTCATAGGTATGCTAAATTTACGATGACCTAAACAACAATAACAACATCATCTTAGGACTGTTTCCACTATTGTAGCATAGTTTGGGCTACAGAAACCAGTTTATGGGAAAAGAATGTATGCCAAATGAATTCCATACTGTTTGCATTTCTTGTCTTAGATAACCTGAAGGTCAGAAATCCAGAAATCCACCAGTATGAAACAATATTTGTACTCCAAATGTCTCAGTGAATAAGTAGGATTATAGCTACACTACTACAAGTTATCATGTTTAGATGAAAGATTGCTATGTGGTGAAAGAAAATTTCAAGTTGCTGAGTTTCATGAAGGAGATGTCTATGGAATGCCTTTAATCATAAGTCAACTCACTTAATGTTAACCTGAGTCTAAAAACAAAAAGTAACACAAAGTAACACTTACTAAACACAATGCCAAATTCTCAAGGTGTATATGTTGTTCTTCACAACTCATTGCAGATATTAGAGACAACATTGTTGATTTCACTGCTATATAAAGAGACTGTATGCAATTTTGTCTTGAGTAGAACTGCAGCTGAACACCATTTGTTATTGTTGATGATGGAGCACACAGAGATGCTAACTGAAGACCAGAGAAGCTTGATAGCAAACTAAAGGCTACAGCTGTATTCAAACTGCTTTCAACTGATGCAGCTGATGACTGAGTTTTTTGAGTAACAGTAGAAGAGGTCGACAAGAAACTGAGAAGGTCTTTAAGACAATTCCAGAGATTGGAACGTTCTTCTGGAGAGATTACAGCTGATGCACGATTCAAAGAAAACTTGAAAAATTGCACTGAAAGCAACAAACTGGTAAAGTTTTCCTGGAAAAGGGAGAAAACAAAAAATAAAATATAGAAAAAGAACAGTTAAAATAAAACTGTTAGGATGAAAATTTTAATCAATTGTTCTATTATTAAGGTTTACATTTTATCACACAAATTATTCTTGTTAATGTAGAAATAGTAGCTAAAATAACTGATGGTTACATATTACCTGTGTTTGAAATAATATCCTTTAAGAAATCAAAAATTTTCCTTTGCAATTAAGATTAAAATTAATTGCACAAGAATTATTTTGAAATAATGAATAAAATTCAATATTTTTGTCATTTGTTTGGCAAGTGATTTGTTCTGAAATTGTATATTTAAACAAACATTGCTGTATTTTGGTAGGGTCATATCATGTTTACTGAACTCAAGCATTATTGTTATTTATAAGAGAGATAGTCAGGAAGTGACAATGCCAATGTTAAGCTAATAAATATTGAAACACACTGATGTTAGCAGTTACAAAAAGTGAATAGCAGTAATACGAGGGTTGGCTGAAGAATTCATCTGTTTGGTCAAAAAAAGTCATCAACAATAGGTGCAGGAGTGGTTGTGTAGTAAGAAGCTTGCTTCCCAACCACATGGTTCTAGGTTCAGTCCCACTGCATGACGCCTTGGGCAAATAAATATCTTCTACTATAGCCTCAGGCTGACCAAAGCCTTGTGAGTGGATTTGATAAACAGAAACTGAAAAAAGCCTGTCATATATATATGTGTGTTGGTGTGTTCATGTCCCTGTAATTTAGTCATTCAGCAAAAGAGACTGACAAAATAAGTTCCAGGTTTAAAAAAGTACTGGGGTTGATTCATTCAACTAAAAAAAAAAAATGCAGTTAGAAATACATGGAGTTGAAATTAACACATACAAGATTTCACAGCTCTATCACCATTCCTTCATAGTCAGCCTAAGTACTTCTCAGTTGACCCTCGAAATAATGTGTATTTAAATACACACTATTATCATCACTACTTTTATTAGAGTTAATTTGACTCTTTCAAAAAGAAAAACATCTTTAAAGAATCCTTCCAAACCACATGATTCTCGGATCAGTCCCACTGCATGAGCAAATGTCTTCTACAATAACCTCAGGCCAACCAAAGCCATGTGAGTTGATTTTGTAGACAGAAGCTGAAAAATAAGTAGTGGGGTCAATTTGTTCAACTAAAGACTTCAAGGCAATGTTCCAGCATGGCCACAGTCCAATGACTGAAACAAGTAAAAAGTAAAGTATTAATTACAAACCATTTTGGAGATGTTGTTTAGACAACAGACTGTCAATCTGGGGTTGTGTTTGTTACTTAAAGCCTTCTGTCCATCTGAAGTATTCTTCTGAGACCTCAAGAGAGAAGTGTACACAGCAAGTACGCAGTCTGCTACATCAGAATCAATGGAATTGATCATTTCTAGGACAACATCAGAAAACATTTCCATATATTTTGTTGCTATAGCATGAGTGTCTTCTGATAATGTTTTCTGTTGTAATACCTGTGACATGAAAGAATAGTTTAAGTTAATTTTATTCACAGTAAAGTAGCTAGTGATAGGTTGGCATACCAAAAATAATATGAAATACATAACAACACAGTTGACCAGCTTTTCTCTGTTGTGGTGTGTGCTATGACTGCAGTGATTGGTGAGATGCATCCAATCCATGCCAGCATGGAAAAACAGTTACAACAATGATAATGATGATGAATATAGAGGTAAAATGACTGAGAGGATAAATTATTAGTTTAGCACTCTATAGTTTCTAGGTTCATATCTATCACATCTATCAAAGGACTTCATTTGTATGTACCTATAGGTCTTTCTCTCACTCTCATGTATATATATACATTTATATTATATGTATATATCATCATCATTTAATATCAATATCACCTCCTTCAACACACACCAGGTTTTGCTCAGTATAAATATCCTTAATAAACCAAACTCACCATATCACTATCTGTTGTGTCCATACACATATGACATGATCAAGAAAATGGACAAGAGACCATTAATAATTCAATAATTGAGAGGTGTGTAAAATCTAATAGCTGAAGCATTTGTCTTTCATCTGTAAAAAAAGAAATGGTGTGTTTCATAGGCCAAAGGAATTTACTTGTCAAGAGCCCAAAAGACAACACAACTTTCCTCCTCTTATCCTCATTCCCAGGTGGAAAACAAGGAACAATGATCAAACTGTTAGATGAATAGTTCTCAAACAGTCTGCTACAAGTCATATAGCAGTGTACTAAATGAGTATCTAAGTATGCTACAAAAGATATCGAGGTGCACTACAAGGACTATCTAAAGGCACTGCTTTTATAAGTATATACATCCTTAACATAACAAATCTTCACAATCAATGAGTGTCTCTTACATTAATGTAAGACCTGCCTTGTATTAATGCAGGAGACTATAATATAAATGAACACAACCGATTTTTGTCAGCAAATAAGGTTCCTACGTTAAGCTAAACCCCTATCTATGTCAATGCTTAACAAACTAAACCAAACAACCATCAATAACATCCACATTTAGAACAGGCAATAAGGGAGCCTCTATCTTGCTTGAATTAATAGAATAACAGCTAAATTTCTCTTAACCCTTTAGCGTTCAGATTAATTTGTCAAAAGTAATCCTTATTTATTCACATTTAAAAAAAATTATCTGATAT
>JAOPJW010003715.1:16670442-16680592 GCA_027122535.1 Octopus maya | reverse complement strand
GTGTGTGTGAATGTGTGTGAGTGTGTGTGTGTGAGTGTGAGTGTGTGTGTGTGTGTGTGAGCGAGTGTGTGTGAGTGTGTGTGTGTGTGAATGTGTGTGTGAGTGTGTGTGTGTGTGTATGTGTGCATGTGTGTGTGTGTGTAGTTCCCACTTCATGCACTGGTTCCTTTTACCCACATCAAATTATATCGACTATATGCCAATAATAATTATGGAGTACCCAAGACACTCTTATCTTTTTTGCACACATAGACATTGGTATGGCTCTGTGGTAAGAAGTTTGCTTGCCAACCACATGGTTCGGGATTCAACCTCATAGTGTGGCACTTTGGGCAAGTGTCTTCTACTAGAACCTTGGACCAACCAAAGCCTTGTGAGTGGATTTGGTAGACAGAAATTGAAAAAAAGACCATCATATGTGTGAGTGTGTGTGTTATTTATGTGTGTATCTATGTGTATTTATGTATTGGTTTGTTTACATCCCCATAACATAGCAGTTCAGCAAAAAGACAAAAAGAATTAATACTTGGCTTTAAAAGAATAAGTACTAGGCTTGATTTCTTTGACTAAATCCTTCAAGGTGGTGCCCCAGTATGGCTGCAATCCAATGGCTGAAACACACTATCCACCAAAGACATTATTAACACTTCAAAGGATTTATGCTCGCCTTTTGAATTATTGCCCCTCTCACATACTTAATTCAGATTTCTTAGTCAAATGTATTCCTTATTTATTGACCTTGGTTAGAATTAATCATGCATTATCTTTTTAGCTTCAAGATTTCAATGGTGTGTTTGTATATTTTCAGAATGACATTGTAACGTGTGTGTGTGAGAGGTTGGATCTGGTCAGTTTTAACATAAAGCAGGCAAAATATTTGGCCAGGTACAGCTGGATTAAATTCTAATGGGTTAATCACCTCGTGTTATTGCAAATTCTTAAAAATGGCTTGCAGGCATTGTTGTTGTTTGTTTTTCTTTTGCAGTCTGATGAATGTAGGCAAGAAAACAAAACAGCTTTTTTATTCCAAACACTGGAAATTTTCATCCTGCCATTAAACATGAATTGCTGCAAACATTCCATCAATGTACTGTATAACGATCATTCTAAACTCATATAAACTGAAAGCTTTCACAGGTTGAAGCTTATCCAAATACTAACAGAATAAATATGTAGGCATGGTTATATAGGACCAGACATAGCTGTGAGGTTAAGCAGTTGGCTTTACATTTGCATGGTTTCAGCTGCCATCTCACTGCATAGCACTTTATGCAAGTGTCTGAGGCCTGCCAATACTCTTGAGAATGGAATTTGGTAGACATAGTATAAAAACCTGCTCTGTGTGTGTGTGTGTGTGTGTGTGTGTGTGTGTGTGTGTGTGTGTGTGTGTGTGTGTGTGCATGTGTGCACAGATGCTATATCCATACACATACGGAAGTTAGTGTGACTATGTACATTTACTGCATTACATTCTCTGTTTTTTCTTTCTTTTATTAGAGAACATTTTGTTATGAAAAAGAGGGAAAACCAAGAAGAGCAATTTCTCATAGCCAGAAGATTCCATATATTCCAGCAAATTTTGATATAACTTAATTTCTGCAACCAGCACACAACATTTGAAGAACTAAGGTGGATTATTACAAGCTGAATGAAAATTAATGAGATGACCATTACTAAAACTCTGTCTGACATTTATTCCTATCACCACTTGAGGAAGAAAACTCATTCATTTCAAAATTTCAAAAAATACTGCTAGTTCCTTACTTTTTATAAACAAAAGTAAGTGTCATTGTTTTGATTATGAATGTCAGTTAATTATTAATTACTGATTAATAATCTAGATTATTAGTTTTTATTGTTTTTGTTTGTTCCTGTGAGTTTAAAACCAAATCTAAAAGAAGAAAAAAATATGAAAAACAACTTAGGAAATATGAAAAAAAAATGAATTTATTCCCTTAATAATTTTTGATTCCATCAAATATTCTATGTCAGAATCTTACAATGCCAAAGATATGCTGGCCTTGTTGAAAGAGAATGAAATTGAGTGTCTTGAAGAAATCCATGCAGCGGCCGTTTCTTCCGAGGTCACTGTAGCACATTATCCTCACCCTTATTCTACTTCTGTAAAGCCTTCACTGTCTTCAACAGTGGTCAGTTTACCAGCTGGTGCTATCTCAGAAAAGAAGCTTTGCACCACTAAGTGCTTCAAGTGTCCAGACTGTAAGAAATCGTTCTCACAACTTGGCAATCTGAAGACCCATCAAAATATTCACAGTCCAGTCAAACCATTTCAGTGTAAAGTATGTCAGAGAAGTTTTGCGCAACAGAGTACCCTCCTGCAGCATATGCGACTGCACACTGGTGAGAAACCCTACAAATGCAAGCTATGTAATAAGGACTTTACTCAGTCTTCTCATTTACAGCAGCACTTGCGTACCCATACAGGAGAGCGGCCATACAAATGCTCGTTCTGTGATAAGGATTTTGCCCAACGCTCAACACTCAACCAACACACTTTGACACATACTGGTATCAAGCTATTTATTTGTCCACATTGCAACAAAAGCTTTGCACAAGCAAGCCACTTGAATCAGCATGTACGTCGACACACTGGGGAAAAACCTTACAAATGCTATACATGCTTGAAGGAATTTACGCAATCAAGTAACTTAGCCCAGCACATGAGAACTCACACAGGAGAAAAGCCATATCACTGCTCATTGTGTAACCGTGATTTTGCACAGTGCAGTCATCTAAACCAGCATATGCGTAACAAACATGACAGTAAGTTGTCTGCTGGTATTGTTAATAATAACCAGTACATTTTGAACAGATATCAACAATTCCAAGAGAATTCTAAGAGAGATAACACTTCAAATTCTGTAGATGGTTACCAACCAAATTTCTATCCATTATTTAATCAATTAACTTCAAGTCAACAAACAGTAACATCATCAAGAGAAATAGTTTCAACAACTCATAAATGTAAACAACCCAACTTGAATTTTATGTGTACCAACACCAACTGTACTCTAACAGACAGTCTGTCCATAAAGAATAATTATCTCCAGGAAAAACCAATTGAGTTGTCAACTTCCCTTCCAATTAGCCAGTCCAGTTACTTTAGTCCCCTAAACAGAGATCAGATTACATATTCCTCAGATGAATATGTGCCAAACTGTGATCCTTCATCCCAAACCTTACGTCAGTACTCAAGAAGTACCCACAATAAAACTGGTGATACATCAGAAGGGATTTTGCATTTAAATTGGGACAGTAGGAACAACTTAAGTAAATCAACAGATGACTCTCAACATTCTTTTCTGGATTCAATTAAGGAGATGAAATCTTTGCCTGTAACACAGCAAAATATTTATACAAATCAAATTGATCCAAATGATTCTGGGAATTCAGAAAGCAAAGCAGAAAGGGACCCTACAGTTCCTAATGGTAAATTGGTAGTCAGTCACCTACGATCACCAAATAATTTACAAAGCACTGAAATCTTAATGCTGGAAAATACCCTGACTGTATACAATCACTCATATGATAATTCCACTCCTACAAAAGACTGTTTAAACAAACTCTCTATATCTCACTCAGAAGTGGTTTCTCATTTGAAGGAATTGACGGAGAGTGACTGTCATGCTTTGCCCATTCAAGAGACATCCAATGACAGCCAGGTTCAGGTTCCTGTTTGTGATCATTCCCAGAGGAAACATTCATTAAATCAGGAACAACTAGAAAAGAACCCAATGGGTTTTAAAAGAAATCAACATGAAGGTCAATATAAACATCAATCTGAAGATGACCAACCAACATCCAAAGAGAAATTACACAGTGACCTTTTTTTGCTTCAAAATAAATCATCAGAAAGAAGTAATTCTTCCTCCCAGCTTGCTCCTCTTAAGCATAAAGATCTTTCTAATAGGTGTTATAACCATAAAAATGACACCCAGAATAACAATACCAAGTTAGCAGACATAAGGTCAGCAAGTCAAACAGACAAACTGTTGACAAAAGTCACTGATGGAAATTGTCTTCAATCATTGTCAACTAAATCACATTTATCAAAGGCATTACAGCATGGTTCTTCAAACAGTTCCTCTCTTTTAGTTGTTCAGTATAATTCTACAACTGCCGAATCTGAATCAGAAAATTATCAATCACCAACCAGCCATCAAGTTACTCATATACAGAACTGAACTATTAAATATATTCTTTTTATTTCTCCTTTACTGACTCTTTTGGATTGAGTTAAGACATTGAAATATGACTGGCAAAAGGGAAAGGGTCATTATAAGAACATAACAGAATATATGGCAATATTATTTATTTAAATTCCAAATAATGCATACTTTCTTGTATACACACTTGTATATATGCACACAAAAATGGACAATATCTATGCTGTAGATTCACCAACTGCAATGAAAAAGTCAAAAGCAAACATAAACGAATGAATATCAAGAGATGAAGAGAGAAACAGAAAAGCTTACATACATACTGACAGATATGCATGCACATGAGTGCATGTGTACACACACACACACGCAGACATACATACTTGCATACATACATACATACATCATCGTTTACATACATTTATATATAGATTTACATTTATACACAGAGAGATATGGAGACAGATACACAGATAGGCAAACAGATGATTGAATAGACATATATGCAGAGAGAAAATACACCGAGAGAAAGACTGATAGACAAATAAAAAGATTCAAATCAGTTAAATCGATACTGAGATAGGTAGTTAAGCAGATAGAAGCACAACCAAAAGAAAACTTCAGAGGCAGAATTGTTATATAAACAAATAGACAAACAGAACAAAACTACATATTCTTGGCAAGGAACATTTACAGATATTCCTTACTTTACAGAAGCATTGCATTTCTGAAAAAGCTTGCTGTAATGAAATTACAAAACATAAAACTACTTTCCCCGTTGACTTCTGATATGTAACATGGATGTCAGTGTGTTTCTCTCTTGAGTCACTTGAGATAATAAGAAAATAGTTTACACATTATGGAATTCTATATTTTGGTAAGATTTTTCAAGAATGTCAACAGTTCCATAACATAGGGAATATCTGTATACATGCATGTACAGCATAGCTTTTCTGAAACCTTTAGTTCCAGAGCAATTCCAGATTACTGATTTTTCTGAACCAGGGGTGATCAGATCCTAAATTAAACAAATATTAAATTTGCATAAATGATACAAGTTTATTAATATTTTACTGTACGAGGTAGTAGTAAATTAGTTTGGTGGCTGTGAGAATTTGAAGTCAGTGTGAATGATAAGAGGTTCCAGACCATTTGTACATGGAAGTCTGTGTTGTACTTGTATACACCTACTGAAACATACAAACTAAATAGACAGTAAACATTTATCAGAATAGAGTTTGATTTTCTATAGAGTTAAGAACGAATAACAAAGGT
The DNA here is from genome assembly GCA_027122535.1 of Octopus maya. Lineage (NCBI taxonomy): Eukaryota > Metazoa > Mollusca > Cephalopoda > Octopoda > Octopodidae > Octopus > Octopus maya. Next base: position 16,675,133 of record JAOPJW010003715.1, on the reverse strand, counting down.
GGGGACAACAGTATAAAATATTACAAATAACAAAATATTTATGAATTACTCTTCTGGTACATAAATTTGTAGGGTTGTACTGTCAATTGGACATATATATATTATATATGCTGTAATTGTGACTTTGATAAGTTTTTAAATTTGGATTACAGAACTGGTTGTGTAGTTAAGAAATTTGTTTCAGGTTGACAAACATCTTGTGAGTGGAATAGGAACTGTACAGAAGCATATCATATATACTTATATATATATACTCAATTGCTCAGATCTAATATGACCACCCCTCCTCATACAAGGATAAGGTTATTTTTTCACAAAATTCAACAGTTGGTAATTTGCGCAAACAAAACTCAAAGACATTTTTATGATTATTTGAACATTTAAGTGAGACGACCAGATTAAATGTGTCACAGTTTTTACTTTATTCTTAAATTTGATTTCATATTCCTTCTCTAGTTGATAAATTAGCTAACCGTAATATACTGCAATTGACTAAAGTAGCTAAGACTAACATAGCATCTTGTGATAGTCATGTAATATTATAGGGTCATTGAAAAAAAAAGTAGTCCTCAATCTGTGGTTCAAGTTAAGAATACACTAAAGTGATTTCAGTCACTTTGTCTATGCCCCCAAACAGGACTTGAACTCAGCTCTACAAGGTTAGACAGCACTTATTAATTTAAAGTGCTATCGCTGTTTTACAGTGACAGACTCTGTCTACTCTGATATTTATTTAGAGCTAAGTGAACTTGATTATTGTGAACATAGTATCTTGGTTATGGACACAACACAGTGACAGCGAGCTGATACCATTCTGGACCATCAACAACCATTTAGTTTCATTATCAACATATATCCCAGATCAATCACACCAACTCTTTAACTACTTCAAAACACATCCTTTACTGCTTTCATCCCCACCCATTTCCATATGCCAATCCAATCAATCCCTAATTACAACAAACACACTACATCTACCTCAAGAACCTGTAACTAATTAGATCTCTTACAATACTATGGCAACAAATATGCTTTACTCTTGACCTATTAGCATCAGCTAGGCAACAGAATGAAATTATTGTCCCTTCACATGTCACAAAATAACCAGCAGGAGATGAATAGATACTATTATGCATTACTCAACTTCTAAATGCTCTCTACGAGAGAGTGTGGAAAAAGATTTGTTGAGTGTGTGTGTGTGCTGTGTAGATTGAAATAGAATGGACAGAAAATGCAGTTGTTTTATTGAAAAGTGTGACAGAGGAGCAAGGAGGAGAATTCTGGTGGAAATTTACTTACCAAGGTCTAGAAGTCTCTGCTGCAATTTAGGAATTTTGGGCTTGTAGGCTTTAGTTGTGTGAGCAATGTTGAAGACACTACTTTGAGTTTGGTTTCAACCAACTGTTTAATTATCTAAGTTGATCAGAGGTGAAGCATAACTGCTAAGAATAATCAGCATAGAAACTGATGGTACTCCATCTATTTGCAGATCTGCTATAGGAAAAAGTAAGATGTGTTGCTTTGGTTCACTGTGGTCAGATGAACAAATGTTATTGTTATAATTCATCCTCAATCAGATCAGTGCTGATTGAACAAACCTATGATTAAATACATTCCAGCTGTGATCATCATGTATTTTCCCTGTGTTCTGGGAAGGAGCAGTCAAATTCTTCCCTCAAATTACACTTGTCTTCTTAAAAAGAGACATTATCTAATATATCCATTCTAAAATAGTTGGCTGTAATTTGAGGGAGTTTGACTGCTATTTCTAGCAAGTCAGATCCAATATGTTCAGGTCTTCCTTGCTGGATCTAATGTAATCTGTGGTAGTAAAAGGTTAGATATGAAGTGAAAGAATTTAAGGGCATTCAATATATGTTCCTGCACAGTTAAGTAGTAGCAAGCTCCCAGAAATGTTTGTTTGCAATGCAATTTCAGTATTCATTAGAAATACAGTATTTAATTTTTTGTACCTTTCTCTCTGGTTGAAACAGGTGGCACCACTCACTTTCAATATCATTTATCATATTCTTTGTCATGTGACACAATTAAAACAGAAGACCTAGTCTTTTGCACCACAACAGTCTTTAATAAAAACAACAAGGACATTTGGTAAGCTCATATTTTATTTCCATAACTTCTTGTGAAACTCTGATAACCATTCCTTTATAAACACTATCACAAGATTTTCTTTTTTTCATTTGGAATTTTACCCTTTAAAAACTCTGAATGCTTATTTATTTATTTACTTATCTTTTTTTTTCTACAAAAGATATCATTCTTCATTTAAGCAATTTTCTTGAAAATATCTAAGACAGTTGAAAAGTAAAAAGGAGTAGAAATAAACTCCTGGACTGATGACTACAAGACCTAACTTTTGTTCATTAATGCTATTTCATTTCATTTACATTGCCAATGCTTTCAAGAAAGATAGGAATAATTTACATCATGTCATTTCCCTTCCCCAGCTGTAAATTTATGGCATTGTGCTTGTGTAACATTTTGTTGTTTAAAAATTTGTATTATTTGTTTAATATTTGATTAATAATACTTGGTTACTTGTTTATTGTTATATTAATATGCCTTCCTTAAGAATATTTTCTTTATGAGGTGAACTCATGAAGGAGAGTACAAAAAGAGTATTTTGTGACATAGCGCTGTGCTGAAGAGGACTTGCCCATCCCATGTAAGTATGGGAAAACAAATGTAAAAATGATGATGGTGGAGGTGATGGAGATTGTTTGGTTGTATAATATATACATTTGGGTCTCTTCCAAATATTATGTCTATATTAAGTCTTCATATACAGCTCTCTTCCCTTTTTCGTGACTCATCCATCACTCACCCCTTCACTGTCCATGTACCTTCCTGTAATTACTCTATCTCTCTCAGTTGTCAGTATAATGAGAGATGCCATCACATAGGAGCTGTCTGGATCCAATCCCCTCTTAACATCACAACTTTATCATTGCTAACCATCATTCTCTCTGTGATTACTCATGCTAATGACATCCATCATGCCCAGTCTCTTACCATCACCTATCTTCATCACTGTCACAATCTTGCACATTACTATCTCCTCTACCACTCACAGTTGACATCGATTTCTCTCTCTTTCAGTTTCCCCCTCTCTCTTCCAGCACTTGCTTTGTCCCCCATCACTCTCTCATCTTTAGTCTTACCAAGGACAAAACAACCTCTATAGTGCTGGTGCTACAGTAAAATATACCAACCACACTTTATAAAGTGGTTGGTGAACAAATAAAGACAATGTAGACTGGAAAAGACTCTTTGATCTTACCAGAGACAGGATAATCTCTTTAGAACTGGGACCATCATAGAAAGGACTTTCAGATATAAAAATAGAAAAATCAAGACAATCAAATCATTGAAAATCCATAATTGTGTACACTGTGCTAACACAATATTAATGCTGCAAATTAGAGGTACTTACACAAGTGATTATATGTAAGAACGGCCACATGTGTAAGAACCCCTTGATTATTTATTAAGGTTTGCATTAACTTTCATTCAGAAGTAGAAAATAGATCCCAACAACCAGAAACCTGTCAGGTGAAAAAACTTCAAAGTCACTACTATCAATGTTAACATGCTGAAAAGAAGGTCTGGAGAAATTATAAAGATTTTAGAACAGAGACAAGATGTGTGTTGTGCTCGAGAGGAATACTTTAGCCAGATTTCACAGGTGCATACATAACAGTGAAGGAATTGATAGACAAGTTGTTGAAACTGACAGCTATCTGGTTGAATTGGCCATGAAATATATGAAGGTAGGAGAATCAGCAAGACCATTAGGTATAGTTCTTGAGACACTAATATTTGGCAAAATAACACACTTTCTAGTCCTATATACAGTAAAACAGGTAATACAGGATTAGGTAGTTCTCAATGACTAGATTAGTAGTATCATCACAAACTGAGGAGATACTTTAGAAAAAAGAAACTACTGGGATATCAAAACAATGAACTAACATATGAAAGTGACAGAAGGTGCCACAACCCAATTAATTAGGAAGAAAATGAACTTATGTGAAATGCAGTTTAGGTTTGCATTAGGGCAGGGTACTTCTGATACTTTCTTTCTAGTGAGATTACTACAGAACTAAGAATAAGCTGCTATACCAGGTACTTGTTGACATCAAGAAGATCTTTAACAGAGTGCTATGCTCTGTAGTCTGGTAGTCACTAAGAAACTAAGTGTAGATCAATGGCTTGTGAAATATGTGCAAACTATATACCGAGATGCTGTACATGAGAGCTAGCAATGAGTCCCACGAGGAATTTAATGAGCAGTTAGGTGTCCATTGAGACTCAGATTCTCATTCCTCAGTTCTCCGGTTTATTATAATTTTCCATGCTATAACAGAAATTTTAGACTGGCTGTCCAGGAAATTTCTAACTGCTAATGATATAATTCTCAAAACTGAATATATCAATGAATAAATGAAGAAATTTCAATGTGGAAGCAAAACCTAGACTCAATAACTCTTAAAGTAAACTCAGTGAAGGCAAAAGTTTTTATGGACAAGAAAGAAAACAAAACACTACTGTTATCTGGGAAGTGGTCATGCTCAATATGAGAAAAATGAGTGGATAGAAATGCCATACTAGAACCCAACATAAACTTGTATGGAGTATGATATCTAGGTAAAGATGTTCTAAGTAATCCA
>JAOPJW010003715.1:15945335-15956837 GCA_027122535.1 Octopus maya | reverse complement strand
TTAGCCTTCCTACTCGTTGAAGAAGTTTATGAAGAATTAATAGATGATTAAGAAAACCTGCTGAATTCATTGCTTACTTCGACTTGGCCTACATAGGCCTTGTGAGAGGATGTGGTGCTAGACGAAGGAGAGAACCACCTACATTCCCAATTGCTGTATGGAATGTTAATCAGCGTATTCTTCAAGATCTTCCCAGAACAAATAATGTTGCAGAGAGGTTTCATTCTGCGATAAAGCGTTTGGCAGGTGGAGCACATTTGCATATTTGGTAAAGTAATCATAACTCTGAAGGAAGAGGAAGGGTTTGTTCAAGGTAAAATGATTCAAATTCTTTGAGGAGATCCATCAAATTCATGTACACGATATCGAAGAATAAATGAATGCCTCAAAAGATTGTTCACTGAATATGGGTCAACAAGAAAAATTGAATTTTTTGAAGAGTGTAGCATATAATTTGCATCAATTTTAAGTGATCGTAATAAATCATTAGTTATACCTTATTGCTTTTTTAAAATGACTTTTTTTAAAATAAATTTTTCTACAGTATTTTACTTGAATTCTCAATGGTTATTCGATTTTCATGTTCACCTTGTTTTCTAAAGAGTTTATTTAAAATTGGACAAAAAATCATCAGACACAAAGACGTGGACAAAGTGACAGCGGTCGAAAAGTTGGGTCACAATCTGGAAGATGCCCCTGCTATTTTTTTTTTTTTTTTCATATAGATATCTATTATTAATTAGAAATGTAAGATGTGATCCATAATGTTTTTGCTGTAGACACAATCAACATGGTTCAATGTTTGAAAATCTAGAGAAAAGACTTTTTTTTTTTTCAATATCACTATTGATATGCAAGAATACAAAAAAAAAAAACAAATAGAATCTATCATATGCAATAACTGAAAAACTTCATGGTTTTCTTACTGAGAAATTCTTGGAAATTCTTGGGTTTTTTCTTCCAGGAGATACAAATCCAATAAACTGGTATTGCTGCCAGCAGAAGGGATACTGATAGTGCTACACTATTTCGATTGGAATATATTGCAGCAGTCATGACAAAGATGTTGAAGATAAGTTGAAAAATAGGAATAGAAATATTCACCTAAAGGGAAAAGAATAGGCAACATAATTAGATGATGTGATTGCTTTGTCTGGTAGGGAAATGAAGTTAAACATAGCCTGATCAACACTTAGAGAACTATTTCAAAGGATATGTGTTTAAACAGTTTTCACAGTTTCTTTTTTATGGGGTTACTTTATCATTTGTAAATGCTTTTAAATGTTAATATTGGTTAGATGGGATTATTGAAGCTTATTCTATGGGTGGCTGCCCTTCTTGTTGCTGACCCTTTCCTGCATCTTTAGTGAGGTATCTTTATTTCACTTATATTCATACACCAAAACTGCTTAGTGGTATTTACAGAAGTAAAAAATATGACCAAGCAGTGTCATGTAAAGAAACAGTAATAAACATTTATGCTCATGCATACACACACATGCACACAAAACAGTCTTCAGTACAGTTTCCATTTACCAGTTTAACTCGAGACATTTGTCAGTCCCAGTACAAAACACTTGTCGAAGATGCTGCCCAAGTACAGTGGAATGAATGTGAAACCATGTAGTTTCAGAACAAACTTTGTTACTTACATTCATGTCTGCACCTGTCATTACCATGCTGGCATTGAAGAAAATAAATCCCTGCTACATTAACATAAATGGAAATACCTAATGTACATGTATCATTGATTGAAGAAACTGAATTGATATGTCACCTATGTTAGCAAAGTTATCAAATTCAAATAGAAGGTGTAATGATGGTAATAAGTGTTGTTATTTCTACTGATGGTGAATGAAGGTTTTTATTGAGATTTTGTGATTATATAGCCCTAAGGTTAGCTTTGCTTGAGCTGTTCTATGATATGCAGGTAGTTGGCTGAACAACTAGGTACTATTCACAGATCTATCTTTCCATGTCTTTGCATAGCTTAGGACAGCAGATTTTAGCTGTTTGCTTATAATCAGCAATCAAATCTTTAAACAACTTTTTTCTTAAAATAAATATGCAGGCTAAAGTGAACTTGGATATGCCAGAATAGCTGATAGGATGGTCATGTTAGAAATATTAATTGAAGAACATAAAGCTTGTTACATACAATTAAGAGTAAAGTATCTATGTGTAATGTTAGATGCTGAAAAGTTTGCTTCACAGTCACAATTTTTCAGGTTCAACTTCACAGCATGTTATCTTGGGCAAGTATCAGTTTTGAGTCAATCCAAGCTTCCTGAGAGAAAATGATTTGAAAGAATTGTTGAAAGCCTGCTGGATGAATTTTACCCGTAAATGACGCAGGTTGTGTCATTTCCCTAAGAGTTATGTAAAGGCTGCAAGTGTCCATACAATACTCAACTATTTGTTAAGTCAATGAATAGACATCAAACGAAAACTCTTCAATGAAAATTCTAACCAAAATCTTTTTTGTCTGTGTTTAGTGTATTGTAAGAACTTTGTCCTATATGAAAGATATTGCTCTTATGAATTTATGCAGAACAAACTATGCTGGATTGAAATATTCTCTGGAATCCAACTTTGGTGATGCAGTTATGTCTATGTAGATTTTCACATGCAAATTTATTGGAATGATAATCTTGCAATTTTGAGGAACTGGGGTTTTCATGCAAAGCTAAAAGGAATGCAAGATTATATAGTCTGTTATCTTGTGATATGTGTTTTAGTTCTGTCAAATTTGACAAGAGTTTTATGGGTCCTTATAAGAAGCAAAAGAAAAAAAATCATTATTCATGAAGCATGTAAAAGTTATGTGCAAGATTTTAGATAGCATGTGAGCATAAATTGAGGTTAAAGTGTTAACTGATATTGTTGGTATATTAAATATTAATCAGATGATTATATTGTATGGATTCAAAACCTAACCACAAGATATTCAGTTAGAAATCACAAGTCAGCCATCATAGTTTCACATGGTTGATCTATAAATCAACATGAAGCTGTGGTGTGATATACCCCCTTGGATGATGAGTAAGGTAGTCCAACTTCTGCACTCACAGCAAGCAGGCACTCAACAGATCATCTCAAGCAAGAAACGACTTTGGACACATGTTGTACCACAGTTAGCCTTCTACAAGACTCAGTGTAGTTCTCTCCTCCCAATCAGTACATAAATTATTAGCATCTTTTGTAAAAGTCAATGCAGTAAATCATGTCTGGCAATAAATAAGTTAAAAGTTTGGGCATTGCTTCATTTATACACACAATCAGCTAAACCTCACAACGATGGTTTTCATCAATATAACAAGCCACCATGACTGAACAAGCACCCTTGTAACAATATCATTAGCTTAGTTTGGTAATAAGGCAACTTGAGTGTTGTATAGTAAATAGTGACCTCTTTCTGAGTTCAAATCCTGTCACTATTGATTTTTGCTTTTCAGTAATATACCTGAGTCAGTGCAAATAATTTTAAGATTGGCTTTTGTACATAAATTATTTATTCAATGTTCCATGAAATATATCTGGCCATGAGAAAATATTGCATTGCTTGAAAACAGGTGTGGGTTGGTGATAGGAAGGGTATCCAGCCATAGAAATCTGTCTCAAGAAATCCTGTCTGAACCATGCAAATATTGAAAAATGAACATTAAAACAATGATGATGTTTTAACTGGTGTATTCTATAAACGTCTTCATGTGTTTTTTGTTTTTTTTGTGTGTGTTTTTCATTTTGTTGGTTTGACAATTTAACATCTGCTATTACAGGTCATTGTTACCACTGGTTGGTGTAAAGCTATTTATTTATTGATGTTGCCTACTACTGCTACTAACCACAATGATTGTTCTCAATCTTAAGGTAATTTTGATTAAAATTTCTTGGTTTATTACATCACTATGCTAGTGCCTACTTTACAGTTAAGTTTTCTTGCAGCAGGCATCGTTGGGTAATTTTCTCCATTCTTTGAGAAGTTATAAGTTTTTGCTCTGGGACACAACACTGTGTATTTAGTCATAAGGCTTCATCTTCTGACCTTATGGTTCAGTTTTATGACACATGCCATAGGGATGATATAACAATATGAAGCTTTTATGGCAATATTCTACATCTTTTTACAATTACAGGAGAAAACAAAAAGAAAAGGTCAGTTTATTCTTACCTTATATGGTCGCTTTACATCAGGCGCTTTCCACCTATAGTATAGATGACACAGATTGATGTTAATTGCAGAATATACAGTGAAAGTACCAAGGATTTCCATGAAATGTTGGCTTTCTCCTGTGAACAGCATTACTAAAGCCCAAATACACTGAAATAAAACAATTTTTATTCATTATTTATTTGAATTTGTAAACAACGATAGTATTGATATCTAACTTTTGGTACCATCAGCATAGAACCTTTTCAAGTCTTTTTGATCACTTGACAGTTTTTACAAATAGAAAATGAGTTATGAATAAATTTTGGCCAGTGGAATTTACAAATTATAAAAGAAAACGAGCTGAGAAAAATCAATCAGTCAAATCATTTTTATGTCTGATTTCCATGCTGGTATGAGTTGGATGGATAATCTCTGAATCAATTATTTTTCAGAGTTACTTTCTTTCTAGATGGGTCAGAGTACCATGCCTTTCTTGCATGTTCCAATTTTGGTATGGTTCCTATGATTTAATGTCCTTTCTAACTCTAACCACATTGCAGATTGAACAACTGGGTGGGTACATTGTATAATGGCACCAATACAAGAACAGTTGTCATATCCTCAGTGAGACTAAGGAATCTTCTCTATCAACAGTGTTTTGCTTATTCACCAACCCCTTTACAGAGTGTCATGGTTCTATTAATTGTGGCACCAGCACTACAGAGATTTTGTCTAAAAACTTCATTCTTTGATGCTCCATTTGTTCAAAGCAAACAGGAAAGAGAAGGTGACTTGTGTTTGAATGAGTATGATGAAGACATACACACAGAAGTTTGGTAAAACAATATTCAATACAAAGTAGTGCCTACATACATTTCTTTATATATTAGCTGTGAAACTTGTGGCTCAGAGCTTGTTAAGTGGAATTGTTAGCAAGCTGGGGAAAATGCTTTGTGGCATTTCATCTGTTTTTTATGTTCTGAGTTCAAATTCAGCTTTGCCTTTCATTCTTTCAGGGGTTGATAAAATAAGTACTGGTTGAGCACTTTGAGAGATTGACACTTCTTTATGGAGCTGTCAGCATCCATCCACATTATATGAATAAACCAGTGCAGTCTTCTGTCTTGCACACAGCTATTAAAATCACTAGCTCTCTGCTGAATATGTACACATACATTACACATCCAGTGGAGCATACTAACCTCATTCCTTTCTAACCTTCTCGCATGTCCTCTATATTCAGGGCTCAGTTCTCACTCCATTATTATCTATCACAGTCATCCAGGCCATAACAGAGGAATTCAAAATGGGTCACCAGACAGCGAGGTGCATGGGTGCTCCTAAATACAAAGATCCTATCTGGTGAAGAATGTACCCCCCCAGCAAACCAATCTGGAAAAGAAGGATTTGGAAGCTTAAGGACCCTTCATATGGTCAGAGATTTAAGGACATCCTAATTGAGAAATTTGAGGAGAGTGAGGAGGAGCTACAAACTTGTGACATAGAGGTCATCTGGGAAATCCTGCAGGACAGCTTGCTGAGTACCACAGACCAAATCTGTAGTTGGTGCAAAGTCCCATCCAGACCTAAGGTGACGTGGTGGTTGAATGATACAGTAGACAGGGCCATCAGAGAAAAGAAACAGGCTTGGAAGAATGGGGATAGCAGGGAACTGTATCAGATAGCCAGAAAGGAAGCTAGGAGACAGGTATATCTAGCCAAGGGAGAAGCTGAAAAGAAGCTTACCAATGTTCAGCAATGTGAAGACCAAAGACTTGGAAGTGTTTTGGATTGCAAGACAGTGTGTGAGAGATAATTGTGATATCACAGGAGAGAAATATGTCCACATGGATGATGACGCACTTTCATTTAATGATTTTGCAAAGAAAGAGGCTTGGAAATGCCATTATGAAAGACTGCTGAATGTGGAGAATGAATCGGAGGAGAAGAGCCTGCCAAATGTTGACCCAATAGAGAGACCAGCTATCTGAATCAACAATACCTTGGTAGATAAAGCAATTAAGGATGTGAAGACAGGGAAAGCCCCCAGCCCATCAGGAATCACCACTGAGATGCTTAAAATATCTGGCAGTGTGGATTATGGTCTAATCACCTGTATTGTAAATCAGGTGGTTCATGAAGGGGTCATACCCAATGACTGGTGTAGCAGCACCATAGTCAACTGCTACAAAGGTAAAGGTGATGCCTTAGAAATAATTAAAGGTATCAAATTGTTGAATCAAGTGATGAAAGTTATGGAGATGGTCATAGCCCAACTAATTAGAGAGAGAGTTAGTCTAGATGAGATGTAGTTTGGTTTTGTGCCAGGGAGAAGCACCATTGATGTTATATTTCGGATAAGGCAGCTGTAGGAGAAATATATAGCCAAAGATAAACCTCTGTACTTAGCTTTTGTTGATTTGAGGAAAGCCTTTGATAGAGTCCCCTGATTCCTTATCTGGTGGTCAATGCGGAAACTAGGGATCGGCGAGTGTACAAGACATGTACAGGGATGCTACCTGTAAGGTGAGGGTTGGCAATGAGTACAGCGAAGATTCCAAGGTACAAGTAGGGGTTCACCAAGGATCAGTCCTCAACCCCACTTGTTCATCATAGTCCTCCAGGCAATAACAGAGAAATTTAAGACAGGCTGCCCCTGAGAGCTCCTCTATGCTGATGACCTTGTTCTTATTGTTGAATCACTACCAGAACTAGAGAAGTTTCAGGTGTGAAAGCAAAGTCTAGAATTGAAGAGCCTTAGAGTTAACCTAGCAAAAACCAAGGTCTTAGTAAGTAGGAAGGTAAACAGATCACAAATTCCCTCAGCTAGATGATCCTGCTTGATCTGTAGAAAAAGCATAGGTAGAAACTCCATAAGATGTACCCAGTGCAATAATAACATAAGAGGTGCAATAATAACAGAGAAAGGCTAACAAGGAAAATAGCTTTTGTGTGTGGAAGATGCACAGGTACAATAAACACTGAAATTGTACAGAAAATAGACTTCATCAACTGCCAGTGGGGTAAGCTAAAGGTAGTAGACAGCCTTTGTTATCTAGGTGACCAAGTTAGTAGTGGAGGGTAGATGCTCCGACAACATGGAGAATAAGATTAGGCTGGGCAAAATTCAGAGAGCTCCTACCTTTGTTGGCAGTGAAACATGGGCTGTGACAGCCAAGGACATGCATAGGCTTGAAAGAAATGGTGCCAGTATACTTTGCTGTATGTGCAATGTCAGTGTGCATGTTCGACAGAGTGTGAGTGTCATGAGAGAAAAGCTGGGCATAAGAGGTATCAAATGTGGTGTGCAAAAGAGACAACTGCGCTGGTATGGTCATGTAATGTGTATGGATGAGGACAGTTGTGTAAAGAAGTGCCAATCTCTAATTGGGGAGGGAACCTGTGGTAGAGGTAAACACAGGAAGACATGGGTAGAGGTTGTGAAGCATGATTTTCGAACTTTGTGCCTCACAGAGGCAATGACTAGCGACCAAGAACTTTGGTGATATGTTGTGCTGGAGAAGACTCATCAAGCCAAGTAAAACCATAGTCATGGCTGATGCTGGTGTCATGCAACTGGCACCGTGCCAGCGGCATGTAAAAAGTACCTTTTGAGCATTAAACCTCATGGAGGCAAAATGGCTGATGCCGGTGGCAAGTGAAATGCTCCTTTCACATGTTGGACTTCACGGAGGCAATGATTGAGACCTTTGTCGTGCTTGAGAAGAAGACCCATCAAGGCAAGTAAAATCGCAGTTGTGGCAGATACCAGTGTCATGAAAATGGCACCCGTTACATTCTCAGAGTGGTTGGCATTAGGAAGGATATCCAGCCATAGAAAACTAAGTCAAATCAGACTTGAGCCCAGCTTTCCAGCCCTGGTCAAACCATCTGACCCATGCCAGCATAGGCAATGGACGTTAAATGATGATGATGATGATGATGAAACACAATATACGTTTTTATGTGCTACTGTTAGTTTCATGTGACAGGAGTATGCCAGACAACATTTTTAACATGTCTGGTATCTTATTCCAGTTTTAGTTTGGAAACATGTAAGAGTTGACAACGGGAAGGACCTCCAGCTGTAGAAAATCTGTATCAATAAACTCCATGATAATTTCTGTCTACCTAATTCACCTCTTTACTATAGTCAACCTGGGACTATAGCAAAAGATGATAGTATAAAACACTTGCCAAAGTTGTGCTGTGATTCTACACCAGAAGAAACTTGGTTTTACACCAGATTTTGACCATACAACTATCCAGCACAAAAACTTTGCAAATAAGATCCACCAACCATCTAAACAAGGAGCTTCACTAAATGAAATGATAGTGACATTTAAAAAAAAATTTACCATTAGCACAGTTTCATTACTGAAGAATAGGTCTTTGGATTTGCTTATATCATATTCTTGGTGAATTCATCATTTATTTTCTTTTAATTGTTGTTGTTTAAACTTTAGGTTAGTACTGAAACATATGACAAAAGCCATTCAAGTTGTGACCATTTAATCTTTTTTCTTTCCAAACTGAGTATATAGGATAACCGTATCCGACATTTCCGTTTTTATTTTGAAAATGGTAGGGTAAAATTTTTGGAAGATTTAACTGTAATTAGAGACACTGTGGAGTTCAAACTAAACATCTAAAAGAAATAATTTTGTGTCAGAATATGAATTTAGATGTGTTGCAAGCAAGAGGTATCCATAGACTCAGCTAATAAGAAAGCAGTTTGGAAAATTGGATAACTACTACTTACTAAGGCAAAATTTGCTAACCATGGTGTCTTGAAGCGTTCATGTAGCATCCTCATTATTGTAGGGCTGTGACCAAACTTGGCAGCAGCAAACAATAGTCTGTTGAAAGATGATGACATAGATAAAGAGTTTGTAAACATTAAGGCTTAAATGTAGTATTAATCACACGATGAAGATTTACAAGTTGCATTTATTCCAAGATTCAGGTTTAAAAATAGTTTTAGTATCAATATTAAGATTTAGACATTGTTTAGTTTCAAAATTATATTTCAGACATGCTAGCCATGACTAAAACATCTAGTTAGTCTCAAGATTAAGCTTTAGACATTGTGTTAATCAAAATTAAATTTCGTATTCATGGTCAAGATTAATATTGAGACATTGTGATGTACATCTAGTGTTATTCTGCAGAATTTGGTTGTGTCATTAAAGTACATGTGGTTTGGACGCAGTTGCAACAAACTGAAGAATCTAAGGATTGTGGGAGGTTAAACTTTGGCTTCAGGGCCATTCTGTAGGCTGTGTTTGTTTTGTTTTTTTTTGTCTTGCAATGTAATGTGTCATTGCATGGGAAATCTCTGAAAATCATATCTTCTTCATTGTGTTTAACTTAAAAGAAGATACAGAGGAATGGCTTCCTAATTTCTTAAAAATAAGTTGACTAGAATAAAAGCGATGATGCCTTTGGACTTTGAAGGGCTACATTCCAGGATTAGTTAAATTGATGGCTGAGGCACAACCTTTGAACCTCTGCAGGTCAATATCTGCAAAAAGAAAAGCATAGACATGGTAAAGAACCAAGGATCTGTTGAGAATACTTACATTAAAATGAACTCTGCTGAAGGCCCCCAAGGACTGGATGGTGTGTTTTGCTTACAATTCATAGTTAAAACAGGCAGCATGTGAAACTTATCAGCCATTCTTTTCTTCATGGTCATAAGATAATTTAAATTAAGCATTGCAAACTAATGAAGCACTCATCAGTTATATGACACACTTTACTACTTAAAACACTCGCCTTCCCCACACATAATTTTTATTGTTGTGCAGAATGGGATAAGGTATCGAGTGTTAAATGTATTTGCTGGATACAAGATTGAGTGCTTGTGACAGGATACAAACCGATAACTCAACAAATAAGGGTTTTCTTCCATAGAATTCTAATGAAAGATGACCTCTCTATGACAAAGTGTAATGGACCTTATATAATGGAATGGGAAAATGAAATGTGGTGGTTTTCATATTTTTCCTGAGAGGTATTGGCAGTGTAAATGATAAGAAACGAAACCAAGTCATGGAACAAATTGACCATTATTTCAGCCCTTTACTTTACATCACAGAGTTTGATGAAAATATTTAAAGATATGTAATTATGCAGAATGACAATTAAAAGTTGGTGGTAGGAAGGGTGGTGTTAAAATCTGCATCGTCTCTCAAAAGTTTTATCCAGCTTAGGATGGAATCCATTAACATAGATACATATATAACGGGAGGCAAGGTTCACGATATCGGCTGAATATTGCCTTCTCCCATTAATTTTTTGTTCTTTGTGTTGTTTCAGGCTCCAGCAGGTGAGGAAAGAAGTCTTAAGTAAAATGCAAATTCTCAACCAGTTTTATTTACAGGTTACACAGAAGGTGAAGTGTGTTGCTCTCAGTATGCCATCTTAAGCTGTGTGCATTCGTTGTATCTCCGTTACGCTGGCCCATTGCCTCTGGAGATATGACATGCAGACTAGCCTGGAGACCCAGTATGTTCAGCACGTGCTTGCGGTGAAGAAGAGATAGAATCTGTTTGTTGGGCCCTTATATCCAGTTTGCCATCACGAGCCTCATTGTGATCTCGCGCATGGCGAATGGATGCAGGTGAGGTCTCGCTCCAGTCTCGGGGATGGCAACGGCTGCCGCGAGATCTCATCCAATATGGCGCTGACTGCTTGTGCCACTGCACATATAATGGAAACAGTGTGACAAAGAAGTCTGGAGAAAGGACCTTTCCAATTGCTTGACCTGCTAGAAATAACAGTAAAATCACATTCCATTATCTTTAAAAAAGAAGTATACAGTAGATATTGCCCTACATATCTCCAAATTATCGGAATACTCATGAATGGAATATTTTTATATGTCTGTTTGATCACAGTTGACCTGGGGCTAAACAACAACAGTGATACAATACATACCTTGCTGCTGGGGTGTTTTTGAATTACTACATATCTTATTGTTACAGTGAATGACAACAGCATCATGGATGTTGTTATTGTCATTGTTTAACCTCAAGTGTGGACGTAGGCATCATTGAGTGGCTACAAAGTTCGCTTCACAATCATGAGTTCCTTGGTTCAATCCCACTGCATGAAATTTCGGACAAATATCTTTTACTACACCCTCGGGTTAACCCAAGCCTTATGAGAGAAATGAGAGCAGTGGAAAGTGTTGTGTAGAGGCTCGTTGGATGAATTGACCTAGCAATTCAAAAGTACAACCTTACCCCACTTGTGTCACATTAGTTCTACCTGACAGTTCTGTTAAGGATACATGCGTCTGTGGAATATTCAGCCGCTTGTTATACTGATTCAATGATTAAGTT